>CM035431.1:51379874-51569874 GCA_020310875.1 Ceratopteris richardii
CTAAAAACATGTAGATGAGCAACAAATGGCTTGCAATCATGCCAAGCCTCATATGGAGTGATAGACTACAACATTTAAGTGGGACACATGTTAAGTACATATGCTACACACATGACAGCCTCAAGCCAGAAACTATGTGGTAAAGCCTAACTCTTGACCATACACCTCACCATCTCCATGGGTGACCTGTTCTTTCATTCAGCAACTCCATTTTGTTGAGGTGTATATGGCACTGTACACTGTTGTTTTATCCCATGTTCATCCAGAAATTCATTAAAGTTAGAAGACATCTATTCCCCCCCTCGATCAAAATGGAGGGTGCCCATTTTACATGTTGATAGATTTTCAGCCAAAACCAAAAACTGTTTGAAGCACATAAATACTTTGGACTTTGCTTTCAATGGATATACCCATGCATGCCTAGAAAAGTCATCGATGAAAATCACAAAGTAAAGATAATTTCCAAAAGAAGGTGTCTGCATAGGACCACAGACATCACTATGTACAAGATGCAATTTCTAAGTAGCCCAAACTGAACCATCTTTAGGAAAGAAGGAACGTTGCATTTTGCCCAAACTATAGCCTTCACAAACATTTTTTTCGGGTGCCTCAAGTTTGGGCAAAGAGGAAACCATTTTCAGATTTCTGCAAGCATAGCAAACTAGCAAAATTCAAATGACCAAAGCGTGCATGCAAAAGCTTTGCATCTGACATAGCGTGAGAATCATGTACTGCACATGCCAAATCATTTAGAGATCTTTCATAGTCTATGGGCTTATACAACCCACGACATAAAATTCCAGAAGCAATAATCACGTCGCCATTTGATAGATCATGAACTCTACATCTATCATCAATAAATTTCACAACCAAGCGAATCTTGGCTAATGCAGAAAGTGATAACAGATTTTCCTTGATCCCTGGAACAAACAAAGCATCTGACAAAAGGAAAGAACTACCATCAGAAGTAGTCAAAATGATCTTACCAACTCCCATAACAGGATAAGAGTAATTGTTGGTGCATGTAAGAGTATTCTCTATAGGGGCAGGCTCGAGTGAAGAGAAGAAACTGTGCTGCGAGGTAATATGTTTGGTCACCCCACTATCAAAGTACCAAACATATGAGTCTACTACAGACATGCACTACTCATGAGAAGATGGGTCAAAACTGCAAACAATAGTAAACGCCCATTCTTCTTCCTGCACAAGATTAGCAGACTCTGTCTTTGGTGTAGAGGCTTCTGCAACAACTATTCAAACCTCTTTCTTCTTTGCCTCTTTAGAAGCTAGTTTTGGATAATTCTTTATGATATGATCATTTTCTTTAAAGTACTTGCAAAACAATTTCTGCTTTTTTTATTTCTTTTCATCTTTGTCTTCCCTCTTTGATTGTGCAGAATTAGCAAATTTTTGCTCACTAATTGAAGAGCTCCATTTTCCTTTGCCCTTTTGACTAGCAAGGAAAGCTTGATCTGCAACATGCATAATGGACCTGTTCTGTCTGGACTGATCTTCCTGCAACAGAATAGAGACTAACTCCTCAAATGACAAGGCATTTGGATTGCCCTTCATCATCAACCGAAGAGTAGAAGCAAAAGTCTGATATGAATCAGGAAGACCATTCAAAATGGTCTCCACAAGTGAGCTATCTAGTATAACCACATGAGTAGAAATCAATTGTTCCTTTAAGTCTTTGATATTTGTTAGAAAATTGTCCATAGAATCACCGTCATTCATGTGCTCTCTCCAATTGTTCTCGGAGGTAAGCAACACGAGCCTCATTCCTAGCTTGGTACAATGTGGTAAGTGGGTACAATGTGGTAAGTGTATCGCAAGCATCCTTAGCTGCTCTACAAGAGAGAATGTGAGGAATAATGGTATGTTTGACAGACAAAGCTATCAATGCATGTGCCTGGGCATCTTTGCCATCCCAACGAATTTGCTCTGTAGTAGATGCAGTAGAAACCGCAACACGAACAAGAGTATGCAAAATATCATCATCTTCGACACCTTCAACATCAGCTTCAGTACCTGCAAGTGTAACAATTGTAGGTGTGATAGGATGTATTTCAACACCCTACACAATGTTCCATAGTCCTTTTGCAACCAATACATGTTGCATCATATAAGCCCACAATGGGTAGTTGGTACCATTCAACTTATCCTCAACAACCAACATACGAAATACATCACTGCTTTTAGCCATGGCCAATGACTAAAATAGCTTGATGCAGAAAATTGACTGTATCTCAAAACGTTGAACGAAACTACCCAGACGAGTTCTACTAAACATGTAGCAAACTTCTAGACGCTTATACTGGTGAATCGAAACAGGTATGTCCCTTTGGCACAAAAAGACGAAATAGATTGCACAAGCACTGTGATAGTGCATTCGAAGGCTGAAACGAGCTCAGATCGTCATTTTGGCACCACAAAACGAAGTTGTTTTGATCTTTGAAACACCCTTAGTATGCCTACCAAATTGCATGCGAATTCGAGACTACAATCGGAGAGGTGTAGATGACACCCTAGATGAAGTGGCGACCTGCTCTGATACCAATTTTTGGAGTTAGACGTTTGTGGAAGCACATGAAAAGCACAAGGAAGAAGAAGAAGCTTAGATCACAACACAGAATACTAAATGTATTACTAGAGAATGTACAAAGATAAGTAGCCCATTAGGGCAATAGGCGTATATACAAGCTAGGGAAAAAAACCTCCTAAAGAGGGAAAAAAGTACCCCGGTGGTCCTAGAGTGTTCACACACTGTTGATATATTTAGGTAGTGATGTGTGTGAACACACTAGGACCGCCGGGGTACTTTTTTCCCTCTTTAGGAGGTTTTTTCCCCCGGCTTGTATATACGCCTATTGCCCTAATGGGCTACTTATCTTTGTACATTCTCTAGTAATACATTCAGTATTGTGTGTTGTGCTCCAAGCTTCTTCTTCTTCCTTGTGCTGTTCGCATGCTTCCATAGACGTCAAACTCCAACAATTGGTATCAGAGCAGGTCGTCGCTTCATGTACGGTGCCGTCGACACTCCTCCATTTGCAGTCTCAGAATCGCAGGAATTTTGGTGAGCATACTCAGCGTGTTTTCGAGATCAAAACAGCTTCGCCTTGTGGTGTCGAAATTGCGATCTGAGCTCGTTTTGGCCTCCAAATGCACTATCGCAATGCTTATGCAAGCTATTTTGTCTTTTTGTGCCAAAGGTATATACCGGTTTTTGTTCGCCAGTATAAGCATCTCGAAGTCTGCTACAGGTCTAGCGGTATATACAGTCAATTTTCTGCATCAAGGTATTTTAGTCACTAGCCATGGCTGAAAGTAGTGATGTATTCCGTATGTTGGCCGTTGAGGATAAGTTGGATGGTACCAACTACCCATTATGGGCTTATATGATGCGACATGTGTTGGTTGCAAAAGGACTGTGGAACATTGTACAGGATGTCAAAAAATGTCCTATCACACCTGCAACTGTTACAACTGCAGGTATTGAAGCTGATGCAGAAGGTGTCGAAGATGATGATATTCTACAAATTCTTGTTTGAGCTACGGTTTCTGCTGCACCTACTACAGAGCAGATTCGTTGGGATGGAAGAGATGCCCAAGCACATGCATTGATAGCTTTGTCTATCAAACCTGCCATTATTCCTCACATTCGCTCTTGCAGAACAGCTAAGGATGCTTGGGATACACTTACCACATTGTACCAAGCTAGGAATGAGGCTCGTATTGCTTACCTCCGAAAACAGTTGGAGAGTGAGCACATGAATGAAGGTGCTTCTATGGACATTTTCCTAACGAAGATCAAAGACTTGAAGGAACAATTGATTTCTACTGATGAGATTATACCAGATAGCTCACTTGTGCAGACTGTTCTGATTGGTCTTCCTGATTCATATCAGAGTTTTGCTTCTACTCTTCGGTTGATGATAAAAGGCAATCCAAATGCCTTATCATTTGAGGAGTTAGTCTCTGTTCCGTTGCAAGAAGATCAGTCTAGGCAGAACAGGTCCATTATGCGAGTTGCAGATCAAGCTTTTCTGGCTGGTCAGAAGGGCAAAGGAACATTTGTATGAACCAAATCCAAGAGATCTCCATGCATATATCTTTTCTTCATGAATGATAACCTGTGAGACTTTCCAAATTGACATGCACTACACTTATAAATCATGTGTTGTTTTGACAGATTAGGGAATCCATGTACACTTTTGTCCCTGCAAATTTTCTTTATTGATCTTTCACCAATATGTGCTAACCTTTTGTGCCATAGTTCCAATTCTGTGTGTGTCTCACTACCATAATTATAGAGAGCATTGTTCCTAGTGTCTTTCCATTCAAATGTGAATAATCTACCTATCTTTTCACCCTTTGCAATTCTCATGAATCCTTGACTTGGATCTTCAACAAATGCTCCTCCTTTTGTGAACCTTACTTTTAGGCCTTTCTCCATAATCTGTCCTACACTTATCAAGTTCTTTGTGATGGTCGGAACATAGAGTACCTTGCTAAGTAGGTTGATGTTTCCATCATGTTCTTTTACATTCCCTATTTCTCCACCAGATGTCTTGTATCATCACTTGTTTGCACTTCATGCTTTTCCTTGGATCTTCTAAATCTAATAGGAGGGCCACACTTCTTTCCACATGATTTGATCAACCTAAATATATGTAGAAAACATGCTCATCAGATTTACCTTGTGACATTGCCATATTCATGAGGAGTAGAGAGTCTTCTTGATTTGAGTCTTTTGTGTAATTGTTGTAATCTCTTCTCCCTTTGTATCCTCCTTGGTAGGTTGAATTGTTGTAGTTGTTGTGGTTGCCATGAAAATTGTTGAACCTTCCTCTTGAGCAGCCATAACCTCCTCTATTGTAGCCTCTGCCTCTTTGATTCTTGGAATTCCTAAAGCAATTCTTAGTTGTATGATTATTTAATCCACAAATAGAAGAATGATTAGAATCTTGGGATCTCCCCATGCCTTGTCTTCCTCCTGTCCCTCTACCTCAACCATGTCTTCCTCTACTTGCATAGTTAGCTTGGTGTGTACCTGCTTCATCATCCACTTTCTTTCCTCTTCCTTTCTTATCTTTGGCTTTACTTTTATCAGTATACAAAGCATAAGATTGATTACCTTTGGAACCTTCTCCATTCTTCGAGAGCTTGGCCTCTTGAGTAAGTAGTTGTCCCATAAGTGTATTGAAATTTGGTACATGCATATCCATGTATAGGTCCATTGCTGTGGTGAATGCTTCCCACTTGTCATCTGATTTTAGGACATTGATTACTTGCCTTACAATTTTTTTCTTCATCTATCACTTCTAGAATGCTTCCTAGTTGATCAGCAATATCTTTGATCTTTGCGACAAAATCAGTCACATTTTGCTTAGAAGATTTCTTGAGTGTTCTGAAGTCCAACAATAGTTGGTTCTTTCTGGCCTTTGTGCTTGAAGAGAAGAAGGCCTCAAGTGCATTCCACACTTCCTTGCAAGTGCATCCTTGTAGCACCATGTGCTCAATCTTTCTTGCTCTTCTTGTTTAGGTTGACCTTTATTCCTGAAACTTGGCATAACTTCATCTCTAGCTATATAACCATATAGATTCCTACCTTGAAGATAAGCTTCCATCCTTAAAGACCAGGCTGAGTAGTTACCTTTATCCAATTTGTCAATTGATGAAGGAAATCCATCTACCATGTTGTCCAACCTTGTTTTGATACCACTATGAGGATGGATTTGCACTTGATGAAGATGAAGTGGTGCTGCAAAATCTTCGCTCTACACTAGCCAAATGAGCTCCGGAGATATGTAGTGGGCCCTTTTAGCTTTCCAAAAGATTTATTAGACACCCTATGTACCTTGGAAGATCACTCTCAAAAAGATGAATCAAAAGAGTTATGTTGGAGTTGATCCATGAACAAATAACTTGCTATTTTTGTTCTTGCACCTGTTCATTGTTTTGAACCATTCTCTGAGCACAACAACAATTGGCTTAATTGCTTTTGGGGAACTCATTAACTTAGTAAGCTAACAATCATGAGTGATTTCATAAAAAATGATGGACTACATGGAGAGAAAAGTATTTAGCAAATCATATCTCCATCTCCACATTCACGGGCTGCTATAATCATCAGACCAGTGAGCAAAGTTATGCTAATATTTGACGACCTCGAGAAGCAATGCTAATGAAACTTTGTAGGATTATAACAGAATATGTTGAATCTATCATGCTTTAAATCATGGAAAATGATCAACTACACACTGAGAACAGGCTCTGAGAAGATCAGTGTTCTGATGGAGTTATAACAAAGAAGTAAAATGACAATATAATGATCATATATGTATTATACATGTACAAATACAATGTCATTGGCAATCAATCATTGCTCAATGTGTGAGAGAAAGAGCTATGAGGTGAGCTCTCACTTCATAATGAAAGTACTACAAAATGATCGCTTGATCCTCTTCTTATAGTTGAACTTGGAGCCAAAGTTTGAATTCAAATTCAAACTTCTACCTAGAAGGTGAATGCCAACATATAGGATAAATTCTCTCATTGCTCAACAACCAAGTGATACATAATTTAGAGATTCCTAAATCCTCATGGGTGTAATCCACTTTTACAAGGATAAATTTGAAGTACTTTTACAAGAGGTTGATCATATGAAGCCTTTCATGGGGTATGTCAATAAGTGAATTGATCAAGCATGTGGGCTTGGGTATAATTGCACCAACACCCATACCATCGACCATGGTGAGAGTATCCTCGCGCATATCGATGACCATATCTGCAAAAAATGTTTTGGGCAGAGTATGTCGTCTCTTGCTACAACAACATTACCAAGATGTTGTGTAGCAAAAGACAATACACTCTGTCCAAAAAAAAAACCGAGTACATGTGATGTGTACTATAATGGAAACCAAAACGTGATTTCATAAAGAAAAATACTATCGGATACAAAAGATATGAGCAGAATGAACCATGAACCATGTATAAAAGAAGTTATATATTTCATAAATGACGCATGTACAAGAGTGTGGAAAACCACTGTCATATATGAGCCAAATACACAATGTGGCAAAGCATTGCCATATGAGAATCAAATACAAAATTCTGGTGCACCACTGCCATATATGAGCCAAATACAAAATTATGGCACACCACTGCCATACATATGCACAGAAGGATTGAAACATCTATATCCGTGGTCCTACAACGATGAACATTCATGAAATGAGATAAATTGACATGATATTTACAAACAACAAGTAAAAACCAGTTTTCTATGTTCATCATCTCATTGTAGATGCTCCCATGAAATGATCGCACTGCCTCCCTCCAAGTCCTCCAATAGTGCAACCAATCCATGACGATATCCATAAGCCTCTTCCATTCATGTTGGAGGATGACCCACTTCCAGCTCTTGCAATAAATATGCAGAATGTTAGATGAACATACATGACATGCTCAACACAAACAAATTAAATAAACCAAATGATACTTACAAATTCATGTTACATAGTTTCATATCCGTCACTACCCAAATGTGATGGTCCGATCGTATCTAGATGTCTGGTTGTGGCATCTCAGTGCTGGCAATATCGGTCTGGAGTATGTTGCTGCTTGTTGGGAATCATATCCCACTCCTCAACATCTAACCATACAGGCTTTGGTAAGCCTACTCAGAAAGCATCACGAGCCTTGGATCATCGATGGGACATAACTTCACATATGGTGTGTTGAATCCACTCAGAGTTGACAACAGGATGCCCATGTGCTGCTCAAAACTCTTGATAGATTGTTTTTGTGATATAACTTTTATGATCTTTATTTTGTTCACTCCATTCCAACATGATAGAGTGTCTAAATTGTATGGAGCAAAGTTTTTGTATATGCTGACGCATGGCCTTTCTAGCCGCATCCATCATCGGAGCTCCATCATGGATAGTATACACCTTGGAGTCATCAAGTTCATGAGCATCCCAAGGTGTACATGGTGTTCCACGTGGCATACCTACATATGAGGTACTCACTCTAGCAATAGAAGTGGGTGACACAATGTCTATCGCACTGCCTCCACAACATTTGCCTCCTCCAGAGCTATGTGTAGTTCCACTCATAGAACCTCCTCCTCCAGAGCATGACCTTGACCTAGGGAACAGGCCAACACCTATATCGCGATGAGGTATCGAACACACATCTAGTACTAGATCAATCAGGGGATGGCTAAGAAGATGGTCGTGGTGGAGTCATAAAATTAGGAGACATACCTCGGATAGGGGTAGCACCACCTGTAGGAGTGACATCGGCAAGAGTGACATCAGCGAGGATGAGGCTGGTAGGAGTGAGGCCGACAGGAGTGAGGCCATCAAGAGTGCGGCCGGGGAGAGTGCTACCACGAGCGATCTAATACTATGAGGGAGCGGCCATATACACAGTGTTGGAGTTAGACGTCTTCGGAAGCACGCGAACAACACAAGGAAGGAGAAGGAGATTGGAGCACAACACACAATACTGAATGTATTACTAGAGAATGTACAAAGATAAGTAGCCCATTAGGGCAATGGGCATATATACAAGCCGGGGGAGAAAACCTCCTAAAGAGGGATAAAAGTGCCCGGGCGGTCCTAGAGTGTTCACACACATCACTACCTAAATATATCAACAAATTCCCCCTAGGAGTGATGTGGTGAACAAGTAGCTAGCGCTCATGTATAAGGAAGTGCCAAGCTATGTGGAAATCACTCCACGAAAGGAAGTAAGCCCAAAGCTTTCGGAAAGCTTCAAACTTCTCCCTAGGCAGAGCCTTCGTGAAAAGGTTTGCAATGTTCTCATGCGTGGGCACATATGCCAAGTTGATCTCCCCAGCAGAGAACCTCTCCCTAACATAATGATAATGCACCTCAATGTGCTTAGTGCGAGCATGGAACACAAGGTTCCTCGCAAGTGCCAATGCGCTTTGACTGTCAGTGAAGATGGTGGTGGTAGAAGACTGACCAACACCCAAATCAGCCATAAGGCGTCTGAGCCACACACACTCAACAGTCGCTGTGAAAGCTGCCCTATACTCAGCCTCACAACTAGAAGTGGCCATAGTAGGCTGCTTCTTGCTCAACCAAGATATACATGAGCAACCAAGCATGAAGCAAAAGCCACTAGTGGACACACGAGTGTCATAGCAATCAGCCCAATCAGAGTCAGAAAAAGCATGCAAATTTGGCGGTAGTGATCCCCCCTTGGGATAAAACAACCCAAGTAGTCGAGTACCACTCAAGTAGTGAAAGATATGCTTGACCACCTGCCAATGCTTGACTCCTGAGCAATGCATAAACCTGCTCATCTGTGAGACAGCAAACTGAATATCTGGCCGAATAATGCATAAATAAATCAAGCATCAAATAACCTACTGATAGAGAACAACATCAACTGCATCTCTAGCATCATGAAGACTCAATCGTAAACTTGTCTCCAAAGGAGTGGCAATAGGCTTACAGTCTTCAAGGCCAAAACGCTACAGTAATGTGTCAATATATTTCGTTTGACACACAGCCATTCCACCATCAACGTGCATAAACTGAATGCCCAAATAATGATGCAAATGCCCCAAATCAGACATCTCAAATGAGGCATGCAAATCAGCCTTAAAATTAGCAATATGCCTCTCATGAGGACCATTGAGCAGCATGTCATCAACATAAACCACAATGATCAGAAGTACATCATTAGCACGCTTAACATATAAGGTGCTTTCAATTGGACTGTTCTCAAAACTATGTGCAATCAGATAGGCATGTATCTTTTCATACCAAGCACGTGGTGCTTGTTTTAAACCATATAATGCCTTCTTTAACCTGCACACCTGGTTCTCATGCCCTTTTTGCACAAAGCCACAGGGCTGAAAAACATACACTTCTTCATGCAAGTCACCACTCAGAAATGCACTTTTAATATCCAACTGATGTACATTCCAAAAATGATGGGTTGCAAGTGCACAGATGCTTCGAACAGTAGTCATACGGCATGTAGGTGCAAAGGTCTCATCAAAATCAATGCCTCTTTCCTGTGCATAACCCTTTGCAACAAGCCTAGCCTTATACCTGTCAACTCTACCATCAAGTTTACGCTTCAACTTGTATACCCACTTAGTGCCAATGGCCTTCTTGCCAGGAGGCAAGTCACATAAAGACCAAGTACCATTCTTCATTATTGCATCATATTAAGATTGCATAGCAGCCATCTAATTTTCTGAATTTTGTGCTTCATCAAACGAAACAGGCTTAGTCTCATCACAGAGACTAGATGCAGCCATAGCATAGCAATCTGATGCAAAAGAGGCACTATGAGAGCCTGATCAAGTACGACATGAAAGAGGTGCATCTAATTTGCTGTCACGCAAGGTCTGCACCAACCATTTTGGCATAGTTCTTGCGTGCTCAATATCAGCTCTCTCATCAATAAGTGCATCATGTAAATCTGCATGAGAAATGGAATGATATGCATCATCACATGAAACCTGCAAAGGCTGAGAAGTTGCCTCATTAGGACCAGCACTAGACTGTTCATCTGTAAAAAAAAAGGCAGCAAAGTTCATACATGTCTTTGGAGCTAACAGATGTCTCCTTAATACATGAAAGCAATGGCTGAATAGCATCCTCCACAAAAACAACATCACGGCTAACCAGAATGCGTTTAGTCTATGGATGATACAGACGATAGCCTTTACTTTCAGAATTGTACCCAACAAAAATACATTCTACTGCTTTATCATCCAATTTTCTACAATGTTGTTCAAGCACTAATGCATATGCCAAACAACCAAAAACACGCAGATGAGCAACAGATGGCTTGCAGTCATGCCAAGCCTCATATGGAGTGATAGACTACAGTGCTTTAGTGGGATACCTGTTTAGTATAGATGCTACACACATGACAGCCTCAAGCTAGAAACTATGTCGTAAAGCTTGACTCTTGACCATACACCTTGCCATCTCCTCTATTCTTTCGTTCAGCAACTCCATTCTATTGAGGTGTATACGGCACTCTACACTGGTTTTTTATCCGACGTTCAGCCAGAAATGCATTAAAATGAGAAGATATATATTTCCCCCCTCGATCAGAACGGAGGGTGCCCATTTTACATGCTGACAGATTTTCAGCCAAGAAGAACATGAACACTTCCGACTTTGCCTTCAATGGATATACCCATGCATGCCTAGAAAAATCATCGATGAAAGTCACAAAGTAAAGATAATTCCCAAAAGAAGGTGTCTGCATAGGACCACAGACATCACTATGTACAACCTGCAATTTTTGAGTAGCCCGAACTGAACCATCTTTTGGAAAGGACGAACACTGCATTTTGCCCAAAATACAGCCTTCACAAACATGTTTTCTAGGTGCCTCAATTTTGGGCAAAGAGGACACCATTTCAGATTTCTGCAGGTGTAGCAAACTAGCAAAATTCAGATGACCAAAGTGTGCATGCCAAAGCTTTGCATCTGACATAGCCTGAGAATCATTTAGTGCACATGCCAAATCATTTATAGATCTTTCATAGTCTATGAGCTTATACAGTGCACGAGATAAAATGCCAGAAGCAATAATCACATCACCATTTGACAGATCATGAGCTGTACACCTATCATCAACAAATTTCACAACCAAGCCAATCTTGGCTAATGCAGAAACTGATAATATGTTCTTCTTTGATACCTGGCACAAATAAAGCATTTGACAAAGTGAAAGAACTACCATCAGCAGTAGTCAAAATGATCTTACCAACTCGCATAACAGGATAAGAGGAGTTGTTGGCGCAAGTAACAGTATTACCTGTAGGGGTAGGCTCGAGTGAAGAGAAGAAACTACGCTGCGAGGTAATATGTTTGGTCGCCCCACTGTCAAAATACCAAACATCTGAGTCTACTGCAAACATGGCACTACTCAGGAGAAGATGGGTCAAAACTGCAGACAGTAGTAAACGGCCATTCTTCTTCTTGCACAAGATTAGCATACTCTGTTTTTGGTGTAGAGGCCTCTACAACAACCATTCCAGCCTCTTTCTTCTTTGCCTCTTTAGCAGCCAATTTTGGACAGTTCTTTATGATATGATCATTCCCTTTATAGTACTTACAAAAAAATTTCTACTTTTTTGATTTCTTCTCATCTTTATCTTCCTTCTTCGAATATGCAGAATTAGCAGATTTCTGCTTACTAGTTGAAGAGCTCCATTTTCCTTTGCCCTTCCGACTAGCCAGGAAAGCTTGATCTGCAACTCGCATAATGGACCTGTTCTGCCTGGATTGATCTTCTTGCAATAGAACAGAGACTAACTCCTCAAATGATAAGGCATTCGGATTGCCTTTCATCATCAGCCGAAGAGTAGAAGCAAAACTCTAATATGAATTAGGAATACCATTCAAAACGGTATGCACAAGTGAGCTATCTGGTATAACCTCATCAGCAAAAATCAACTGTTCCTTCAAATCTTTGATCTTTGTTAGGAAATTGTCCATAGAATCACCTTCATTCATGTGCTCACTCTCCAACTGTGTTCGGAGGTAAGCAACAGGAGCCTCATTCCTATCTTGGTACAATGTGGTAAGTGTATTCCAAGCATCCTTAGCTATTCTGCAAGAGTGAATGTGAGGAAAAATGGCACGTTTGACAGACAAAGCTATCAATGCATGTGCCAGGGCATCTCTGCCATCCCAGCGAATCTGGTCTACAGTAGGTGCAGGAGAAACCACAACACGAACAGGAATATGCAGAATATCATCATCTTCAACACCTTCTGCATCAGCTTCAGTATCTGCAGTTGTAACAGTTGCAGGTGTGATAGGACATTTTTCCACACCCTGCATAATGTTCCACAGTCCTTTTGCAACCAACACATGTCACATCATATAAGCCCATAACGGGTAGTTGGTACCATCCAACTTATCCTCAACAGCCAACATATAGAATACATCATTGCTTTCAGCCATGGCCGATGACTAAAATACCTTGATGCAGAAAATTGACTGTATCTCAAAAAGTTGAACAGAATTGCCAAGACGAATTTTGCTAGACCTGTAGCAAACTTCGAGATACTTATATTGGCGAACAGAAACTGGTATATACCTTCGGCATAAAAAGACAAAATAGCCTGCACAAGCCCTGTGATAGCGCGTTCGGAAACACGTTGAGTATGCTCACCAAAATTTATGCGATTCTGTGACTGCAAGCAAAGGAGTGTTGACGGCACCCTAGATAAAGGGATGGCCTGCTCTGATACCAATTGTTGGAGTTAGATGTTTGCGGAAGCATGCAAACAACACAAGAAAGGAGAAGAAGCTTGGAGCACAACACACAGTACTGAATGTATTACTAGAGAATGTACAAAGATAAGTAGCCCATTAGGGAAATAGGTGTATATACAAGCCGGGGGAAAAAAACCTCCTAAAGAGGGAAAAAAGTGCCTCGGCGGTCCTAGAGTGTTCACACACATCACTACCTAAATATATCAACACACAGGAGGCACCTAAGATATAAAATCCAAAAACTGCCCCTCTGTCATTTAATGTGGAGTGACTAGAGGAGTGTCTCCCATCGTGCTCTGTAACAAAAGAACTCAAATAATTAGCATATGATAATAAAGGTAATATAGAGAAATAGTGGTGTAGAAAAGAACATAGCAAAAGAAAATGCACAAATTAGTACGTACAAGTGTTTGATTAAAAAATCCTCTATTCTAGCATCCTCTTGAAGATCTGATGCACAAATGATATCTATCTCTATATTGGTGACTTCTAAATCTCTTGGTATGATAGCTTCTTATTGATCATCATCTATTGCTTCATCATGTATCTCCTCTTCTTCAAATACCTCTTCATCTCGGACAATGATCTCTTCCTCCTTGACTATCAAATGAATCTCAGAGTCCACTATAGATGGACTTTCTTTGACATCTATGATCTCACAAACTTTTCTAATACGTAGGGAGACTTATAAAACAAATAGCCCCTCTGGTTCTTTCGAATTTGGTATAAAAACAACTTGCTCACAGTGTTCGGGAAGTACAAATGCATCTCTTTCACTCGTCCATAGTTTTGTGGAGTCAACTTGAAGCAAACCACTCTTATCCTACCTCATTGTTGCATTTCTTCCAAAGGTGAATACTTTGAACTATTTCACATAAAAAAAAAGTAATAAAACTTCCTAAAAGATAGCTTCAAGATATCTTGAATCATTCCACAATAATCTAGCTGGCCTTCTTGAGCATTATCTTTTCTTGCACTACCTCTACTTTTTTGGAAAAAGTTCACCATCACCTCACTATCAGAAGTAGACCTATTTTTGTCAATTTGTGTGATCCGAAAGTGTCATCCATGAGGCCATAGTGCACCATATTTCGAATACTCCCAATCACATCCCTTTGCAAGTTCTTATTCTTCTTTAGAGATATCTTCACCTGCTGCCTTTGCTTGTGAAAGCGTTGTATCTAGCCATTTGCTTGTCAAAGACTTCCAAGAAGGGGAAAAATTGTGTGGAATGATTTTTTCGAAACTGAGCTCTTTCCTTTGCATGTGTCTCCTTGGCAAGCTCATACCTTTCTAACCACTTCTGCATAGGCTCAGAGTTAACGATACAAAAATTCATTCCCTTCTCTCTGAAAGCTGCATTTTATTTTGTTTGCATCCCTTTACCTTGAGGTTCATTGCCTATGAGATGAACATCTTCATCATCGCTCCATAAGTGAGGCATTTTCGGGTCAAAAATGCATAGAAACGTAGTTATGAATATAAGAGACTCTTGTATGAGCCATCCCTCTTCCATGCTACCCTCTAGACGTGCTCTCTATCAAAGAAACCCCTTTTAATGTCTTCATAAAGCAATTTAAGAAGAACATCCATCCACTATGGATAGTTCCTACTATTGCAACTTCATCTACCACATGTAAATGAAGCTGAATTATGAGAATAATTGTGGGAGAGTATTTCTCTACCATACAAGCAGCCTCTATCGCATTCAGTTTTGCACTCTCTATACTATCTCTATTTATCTCTTTAGAAGAGATCCACCTTACCAAGGAACTGGTTTTATAAATGGTTGTTTGCACATCCTCTAATAGACAATCTTCTAAATCTACAGGGAGCACAAACTATAAAAACTTGTGCCAATCATGAGACTTGAGCCCTCCAAGATCATCATTTCGTGTGACGGTAGTCTTTAGAAACCTCATGCACCCTAGTAGGTATCCAAAACGCTAAAATTATCTTCTTCACTTGTTGCTCTTCTATCCTACAAAGCACCCAAGGAGCTCTTGGTAATGATACTATTCTATTGGGCTTAATAATTGCCCAAAACTCTTGCATATTACCTCGCTCTTCCAAGTCCTCCCTTTGTGCTTTGCTTTCTTTCCTTTCGATTGAAGTCTTCTAGAGCATCTCTCCCACATTCTTGAAAATATGCATCAGGTCTACCAAATGATTGATTAATAACTCACTCCAATAAGGGAGTTCGTGGTGGTGAATACATGTCACATGAGTTTAACACTTTTCTTCATGAAAGAGGTATTTAACACCAATGTACAGTGCCATATACACCTCAAAAAAATGGTGTTGCCGAGCATAAAAATATATCTCTTCTTGAAATGGCAAGATGTATGGTTAAAGGAAGCACCTTCCCTATAAGTTGGATGGAAGCGGTCATGTGTGCAAACTATGTGTTGAATTGCTGCCCTACAAAAAGATTGAGAGCCATCACTCCTTATGAAGCTTGGAATGGACATAAGCCCATGGTTATTCATATGTGTGTGTTTGGTTGTTTAGCATATGCTCTTCTGCCATCACAAAAATTTGACAAACTAGATGACAAGGCAAAGAAATGTATATTTGTTGGTTATAGTGTTGAAAGTAAGGGATATCATTTGTACCATCCATTGACGAACACAACTATTGTGATTCCAGATGTGGTCTTTGCTGAAAATTTAGTTTTCCATCTACGTGAATGCAAGAAACAGCCAACAGTTAGCTCACAAGATGTGTTCGATGCACTCATGCCTTTGTTCCAAAATGGTGCACTTGACTATGGCCATGTAGGCCAGCCAAATGAGGCTCAAAGGGCTGAAAAATTTCAAAAAATAGAGCTAAAAATGCAGAGAATTTCCAGCCAAACATGGCTAAATTTTTTCTACCAAAAAATATCAAAACTACTAGAAATTTCCAGCAACATATGGCTGAACATTTGCAACAAAATATGGCTGAAAATGAGCATGAAATTCAACCCACGCATGATATACATGTTGATGATGTACTACATAATGAACGCATGTCTATCAAGAGTGCACAAATTGCCAAAGTGGCTGAAACAAACTTTGTAGGACAGCAAATTGAGTGCACCTTTACTTGGTAGAACAAGATCAAGCTCTCACCATGCATCAAGTAATTTTATGGATTATTCTCTTATTGCAACACCATGTAATGAAGAGCCACTTTCTTTTGAGGACGCATGTGATGATCCACAATGGATGAGTGCTATGCAATCAGAAATGGATTCCATACATACGAATGGTACTTGGGAGTTGTGTGAATTGCCAAATGGAAAGAATGCCATTGGTACAAAGTGGGTTTACAAGATTAAGAGAAAGTCGGATGGTAGCATTGATCGCTACAAAGCTAGATTGGTTACCGAAGGATATGCACAACAATATGGCATTAACTATGAGGAAACTTTTGGAACAAAAGTAGCCACCTCCATATCCTTCTAGTTGCTTGTGGCTTGTTCAATAAATACCTGAGTGGTTGATGATCAGTGATGATAACAAACTTCACACCTAGCAAATAATGACGAAATTTTTGTAGTGCGAAAACCATTGCTAGAGCTTCCCTTTTTGTTATGCTATAATTCTTTTCAACTTTAGTCAAAATTCGACTAGCATACTGAATAGGTCTGTCAAGTTTGAATTCTTCTCTATGTTGAGCCAATACTGCACCCATTGCATATGCCTGGCATCTACATGCACATGAAAATTTTTTGACCAATCTGGGGTGATAAGAATTGGTGCAGCCACCAATTTAGACCTTAATGTCTGATAAGCATTCTCTTCTTCCTCTTCCCATTTAAAGGGCACTTCTTTACCTGTAAGTCTAGCTAGTGGTCTAGCTATCTCTACATGCATTTTGATAAATCTGCTGTGGTACCCAGTATGCTCCAAGAAACTCTGAATCTCTTTAGGAGATTTGGGTTTAGGTAATTTTAGTATAGAAATAATTTTATCCGGATCTAGAGCCATACCTTTAGCCGACACCATATGTCCCAAGAGGGTTCCTTCTATCACGAGGAAATGACATTTGTTTGGGTTGAGCTTTAGTTTAGTCTCCCTGCATCTCTTAAAAACATTCTGCAGCTGTCACAAGTGATGGTCCAAGCAATCTAAAGGTGCCTCTTTGTGGGATCCTAACAATGAAGAAAAGTCATCCATGAGAATTCTCAGTGTTTCCAACAATAAGGGTCCAAAAATGAGGTGGATAGTTCTGTTAAAGGTGGCTAGAGCATTTCTGAGCCCAAAGGGCATTTTTACATACACATATGTTCCCCAAGGTGTGATAAAAAGTAGTCTGTTCACAATCCTCTAGGTTTATGGATATTTGATTATAGCCAGTAAAACCATCCATAAAACTATATAATGCATGTCCAACCACTTCTTCGATGACTTGCTCTGCAAATGGCATGGGGAATCTATCTGAAATGGTCACCTTGTTGAGTGCTCTAAAGTCAACACAAATCCTGATTTTGTTGGTATTTTTCTTTGGTACTATAGCCATGGGTGAAAGCCATTCTGAGTGTTCCAGAGGAATGATGATTCCTGCATCCTCCATCTTCTATATTTCCACATAAACAGCTTTAGCATATTTTGGGTTAAGTCTATAACTCTTTCCTCTTATTGGTTTGGCTCCATCAACCAGAGGGATCCTGTGCTCTCCATAATTGACAGGCACTCCTTCTAAGTCTTTATAATGCCAAGCAAAAACATCTGCATAGTGGGTCAAGAAGGATTTTACCTTTTCAAGGAGCTCTAGGTGGCCTCACAACCAAGTGGCCACCAAAATTGGATGATTATTGTCCTGAGTGCCTAATTGTATTTCTTTGACAAGGTTTCTCTCTACCATAGTATCTTTGTGCTCATCTCCAACCTTGTTTTCTTCCACTAGTTTTTCGTGCATTGTTGCATAAGCAGGGGTATTTTGGATCTCAATGCATTCCTCCTTGTCCTGCATCCATCCTGTAGGGATTTCTTGAATTGGAAAAGAACATTTGTTAGAAGAAGTATTTTTTGAAGTATTTTTTATGGAAAATAATTGTAAAATGCCAAAAACTTGTAAAAATATTTATGCAAATGATGTAAAAATAAGGAAGAGTCTTCCTTATACATCAAGATTGCTAGTTACATGACAAAAGTACTATCTGTGGGAAAGTGGCCTTAAGATTGTCGATTACCTATAGAAAAGTTGCATCGAAAATGTTCGTTGATTATTAGTAAGTAAAGATCCCAGAATTTTTCGAACGATTGTAGAAAAGAATAGGACGCGCAGTATATGCCGATTACTCGATCCGGCGAAACGTATCCTAAGAATAGACAAACGTGGGTATCTAACCTGCTAAGGACGCCTCCAAGAGGCAGAAGCGCGGGAAGTACCAAACCAGTGGCTAAGACAGCAAAGAACGTTTTTAGTAATTCCGGTCAGATTCTGGTAGAACATACTGCATTTCTGGCAGATTCCGGTACTATTTCGGCACAGTCTGTCGAAAATATAGTAACTCCAGAATTCACTAGAACGCAGCCCGAAGTTAATCTGACAACATTGAGTAAAGATTCAAATTTGTTGACGAATAGGAACGCATTAGTCAAAAACAGCAGTAAAGACGACGGAGTACTTTGCTTTGGTGAACAGTCGATATCCTCCGGTGACATTTCGGTACAAGTCACTGAGAATTTACGGTTCCCCGATAACGAGTTACCATTTTTGGGTGAATCTTCAGCCCAGTCCCCACTATTTGGAGTAAGCGGCCCTTCGCTTGACATCAAGAAGGAAGGGAAATTGTTCAAAACTGAAATTCGAAGCATACTAAACAAGATCATCGCACTGGAAAGTGCAGAATCCGATGATACAAATTCTGATAGTTCAAAAATTCAACCCCGAGATACAGAAGATAGTCACAACACACTCATCATGAATGGGCAGCAGCAACAACAGTTATGTCCACCTAGGCTGCCTCCGACAGGAGTGACGTACACTAAATTTGGTGGATTCCTAGGAGATGATCCGGATGCTCATGTACGCACATTCGAGATAAGTTACGCAGTTCTCAACCATCCACCGGATCCGGCGTATAAAGCTATTGTCTTTCAATCTACATTGATCAATGAAGCAGCTAGATGGCTTACAGAATATGATATTAATCACTTCGGCACCTACGAAGCAGTACGAGATGCCTTTTTGCAGCGATTCAGGCTAAAGAAGAATCCAACTGAAATCTTTGATTATCTGCAAAACAACAGACAAAAGGTAAATCAAACTATATAAGAGTATGCTACCCTATTCAGGACGCATCTAAGGCAGTTACCACCAGCACACGCCAACCTACCGGATGACGTTATCACTCAGTGGTTCATCAATGGCTTGACTCCACAACTTAAACAGATTATGATCATACGCTGTGTAGGAGCAATGACACTAGATGCAGTGATTGCAATGGCTCTGCAACTGGAAAACAAGGTTGGAGGATTTATAGAAGATCTGGAGTGGTTAAAAACCAACAGAAATGTCGTTGAAGATGTGACCAGACAAGTATACTGCATCACATGCAAGAACTCAGGCCATACTAGTGCCACTTGTGCACTTAATTAGCTATTCTGTGCTATCTGCAACACTACCGGACACACCACCGAAAACTGCGCATACAACGCAAAAGTGCAAGGAACAGCGACTGTCAATGCAATTATACAGGAACCAGGACAGCCAGCCAATCATTATGTGCCTCCGCAAATGAGGAACAATCAGCAACAAGGATATCGAAATTACAGAGGACAAAGAAATAACAACTATAATGCAAATCGCTTAATTGTAAGAGATTTCATTAAGTTGAGTAAGTAAAGGAACTCAAATTCCAAAGAATCAGGGAGGATTGAGTAGCAAGTGGAAGAAGTGGAAAAGAAGTACAGAATCGCGATTTCCACCAATAGGATGATGGAAGTGACTAATGATGAAAAGTTAGGAATTGAGGATTAAAACCATAAGATTGTTGAAGAATAAAATTGGACAAGTGAAAAAGTGAAAAAACTGAGGAAATTGCACAGGATCGCGATTGTGTGGACATTATAAAACTCTGGAAATTCAGGAAAAACTCATTTCAGAGAGAGAGAGAGTGAGAGCAGGAACAGGATCGCGATCATCTGCAACCATAAAGTTTTGGAGATTTCTAGATCTAGCAAGCAAGGTAAGGAGTCCCCAATACAATTTTTTTTATTTCTTTAAACTTACATGATGATTAAAGCACAAAAAAGCACAAAATAGCCAAAAACACGGAATCACGATGTTCTGATTTTTTGAAGTCTTCTGTGGAAAAAATAATAAATTTGAGTAAACTCTTTCATTGCATGTTAAAAAATAATTAAGGCGATTCTATTGAAGAAACAAAAATTTGAAAATCATTACCTTAAAAATTTTCAAAATCTGAATAGAATCGCGATTTTGTAGTCAAACACAAAATCGTGATTCTCTGAAACAAAGCACAAAATCGCGATTCCCAGAGCACGATTTTCATAAGAGAATCGTGTTTTTAACAATTGTGAGCAATCACAATTGTCTGGGAACAAAATCATAAAAAACACGATTTTCATCACAAAATCGTGATAAATACGATTTTCATAACAAAATCGTGAAAAACACGATTTTCATAATAAAATCGTGATAAACACGATTTTCATAACAAAATCGTGAAAAACACGATTTTCATCACAAAATCGTGATAAACACGATTTTCATCACAAAATCGTGATAAACACGATTTTTCAAAACAAAATTGTGAAAAACACGATTTTCTTCACAAAATCGTGGAAGACTCGATTTTCATCACAAAATCGTGGAAAACACAATTTTCATCACAAAATCGTGGAAAACACGATTTTCTTCACAAAATCGTGGAAAACACGATTTTCATCATAAAATCGTGATAAACACGATTTTCATCACAAAATCATGGAAGACACGATTTTCTTCACAAAATCGTGAAATTTATTGAATGATCCTTAGGTCTGGTAATAAATTATACTCACATTCCAAGCAAGAACTGGGAAGGAAGGAAATAGAGCCAGTGGTAGGGGAATTGCAAGAAAGAGATTTAGGGCAAGAAATCAACATGGAAAATTTAAATGAAACAAATGAATCCTCTGAAACCGGGGACTATAGAAACGTCCTCAAATACATGTATACAAATAGGTTTGGAACCTATGTATATTAGGATGGAATGCATAAGTTTCTCATTAGATTGAGAAATTTAGAAGTTCCCCTAAACATAACACCAGTAGCAGAATTTAAGGATGGTAGATATGAGGATAGGCAGGGATGTGTATACATCTTCTCACAAGACCTAGAAAGTTCTAATGACCTAGGGCAATGTGCAGACAAGAGACCTTGGAAACAAAACCTAGGGCAATCAGATTTGCGAGGACCACATAAAATTCACAATAATGGTGAACAACAACAAGGTAGGAGAACACATACTTCTCCAAATCCTTTTGAAAAGGAACCCAAAGGATTTAATGATTTTCCTCTGAGAAGAAGACATCATTGGCAAAATCAGGGCAGAATGCTTAGACCCTATCAAGTAGCCAAATGCATGAAGAATCAATATGAAGGATATTCTGATCCTCATGCTCATGCTGCGGAATTCAGACAACTAATTAGAGCAGAAGAGGTTGAGGATTACAAAGTACAATTTGAGGCATTTGGTCTAAACCTAACAGGACCTGCATTATCTTGGTTCATTCCCTTGAGAAAGGAAATGTATCTAGATATTGAATCCTTCCTAGAAGCCTTTATTGGGGAATTTCCAAAAACTAGAATAAAACAGAGCACAGCTACATTGATACATAGCTTTAAACAGCGAAAAGATGAAAATATCAGAGAGGCAGCTAGGAGATTCAAGCAGTACATTGACAGATGTCCCAGAGAAGAAGTACCTTCCATGGCAAGACAAGTATCCCTATTCATAGAAGGATTAAGAAGTGCCCAATTAAGAACCCTGGTATATTATAGGAGATGCCCTGACCTAGGAGCATGTGTAAAGGAGGCAATAGATTTGGAAGACAATAGGGGACAAGACCTGTTAGCATTTGACCAACCTAGAACAAATGAAGATAAAATTCCACCAGCACAAGAATTGGCACAAGCCATTGCTAAAGCCCTAGAAGTAAGCACCAAAACCAATTTGATAAACACCAAGATAACTACAAATAAAAAATGTTATAAATGTGGAGAAAATCATTTGGTACAACAATGTCCATATAAAAAACCGCCACATTGCAAGATAGGAAAACACTCAAATATTGTACACTAGAGAGAAAATGGACAAATCATACCAAAGAAGAATGCTTCTACAATAAACAACCCATTAAGGAGAGAGATTATGCAAACCAAAGAGAATCTGGGTTTATTGAGCAACCAAGACCTGTACTTGGGCAACAACCTCCATTACCAACAAATGTGGTACCTATTAAATACACACCAATAGAGGAGGGGAACTTAAGAATAAGATCACCTTACAAGGAAGATTACCAATGGAATGAAGGATATCAGGAAGAGTGGGAAGGATATGAGTTGAGAGAACCAGAACTACAAGCCCTAGATTTGGGAAATGGGAGAATAGAGATGGGTACAACCACATTCATGTATATAACCAATCATTATATGTCCAATCAGAAACCTCAGTTCAAAGGGAGCCAAAAGATAACTTGTTATAGATGTGGGGGAGAACATCTCATTAGAGACTGTCCACAACCTCCTACATTAAGAATAGAAGGAGCTTATTGCAAGGATTGTGGCAGGGACCATTTAATAAAAGATTGTCCAAAAAATCCTCAAAAACAACAAAACACATCTAATAACATACCATTAAAAACAGTCAACATCATGGAGCAAGAAGAATTGAGTGACATTGACCAAGTAAATGTAAATGCTATAACAAGGGCACAAGCTAAACAACAAGAAACAACTAAAGAACAAAATGAAGGTTCAGTTTCAAAGGTGAAAAAAAACAGACAAAAACGGAAATGGGAAAGGAAAAAAGGAATGGGTAAAAGCTTGGAAAAAGAGAATAAGGAACAGTCAAACAGTACTCCTCCTCAAAAGACACAAACCCAGTCAGAGATAAGAAATTCACAGAGTCTAGACATCTTGATAAAAGCATACAAGGGAAGAATTCAAGAGGAACCAAATCCTACAGACCATGTAATGGCTTATCCTATGCCAGATATAGAACATGAAAGAATGCAAATATGCAAACAAATCATACAAGAAGCACAACTTAAACTGGGGGAATTAGACAATTCTCAAGCAACAGTTGGGGAGTCAAAGGCAACAAGAACAGGAGAAACAATTAATCAAGAAGATAACCCACAAATTACATTCCAGGTAAATATAGATAAATAATGTACAATCTTATACCACACCACATTGGAGGAATTGGTAAAACAGAATCCTCACTTACAATACAAAATGGAAAAATGGGAAGCAATACCAGAAAATCTTGATTCACAGCCACAAGAGTTGGAGGAATTGTGGTACATTCCTATTGATAAGATAGGTGGATATTGTGAAGGAGAAGAAGGGAACTCAACCTTGAGAATACAATTTGGTACAAACTATGCCCAAGCCATATTGGATAGTGGATCAGGTGTGGCTATCATGACTAAACAAACTTGGGAAAGATCGGGAAAAAGTGAATTGATACCCACTAAAATGAGATTGCAACTTGCAGATGGACATATAGAAAAACCCCTAGGAATATGGGAAAAGGTGATTGTGGATATATGTGGAATAGAAATAGAGCATACTTTTTCCATAGTTGAATTTCCACAATCCACTTCATATGAAATTATCCTAGGAAGACCATTTATGAGACAAATGCAAATTGTGCAAGATTGGGGCAATGATTGTCTATACCTTCAGAGCAAAGGAAGGATAACTAGAGTGAATCTAAGAAATGGTCATTATTGTGACATATCCCCTCAAGAATGGTTCAAAATACATCAAAAACAAGAATTAAGTCAAGAATCGGAATTGGAAGATCGGAATGAAACTGAATCATCAATATGGAAGTGCAATGTGATAAGAAACCTTATAAATGGAAAAAGAATATTAAGAAGAGAAGATTGTGTAGAAGGGAGAAAATTACAAGATGAGAGCTATGTACCACAAAAATTCAAAGATGAAGAATTTGAGCCATATGGTTGGAACCAGATTTTGGCTATTATGGATCTAGCCAGTCATGAGTATGTAGGAGTGGAATTTCAAAATGAAGAAGGGTATGATGTTTTTCACATTGGAATACAAATGATAAGGGTATCAAAAACAGAAGAGGACCAGGAAAAAGAAATGATATTGAAAAAAGGGAAAACACAATATTTGGAAGAAGTAAAAGCTGAAGATGCAATAAAAGATAAAATCTCAAGCAAATATAAGAAAAACAAACACAAGGAAATTGAAAAAGACCAAGAGGATGGAAAAAATGAGAAAATGACAAACAAAGATCAACAGTTTGATGTACCAACAAATTTCAAGACTTACGAAGTAGAAGATAGATTACTTCTAAAAATAAAACCAAAGAGAGAAAAGAGAAAAGGGGAGCCATATGACAATGAAGAACAAACTAAGAAGGTTATGATCACTTAGGAAGATGGGGAAGAAAGACATATTGTAATAGCTGATGACATGACAAATCAAGAAGAGGAGGCATTAAGGAATTTGGCCAGAAACTATAGGGATGTGTTTGCCTATAGCTATAAGGATTTGAAAGGTATTGATCCTAAAATCAGTGAGCATAAGATATCTATCACACCTGATGCAAAACCTAGCAAACAGAGACATTACACATTCAATGATAAATACTCTGCAAAAATAAAGGAAGAAATTGATAAGCTGTTGGCTTCCAATTTCATCTATGAGATTGAGTATACAGAATGGATATCTCCTATAGTTGTGGTACCAAAAAAGAATGGGAAACTTAGGGTATGCATTAACTTGAAAAAGGTGAATGCAGCAACTATAAGGGATAGCTATCCATTGCCTATAACAGACCATCTTTTAGAAAGAGTGGCAGGGAAGGAGGTTTATAGTTTTTTGCATGGGTTTTCAGGATACAATCAGGTACCTATAGCATTAGAAGACCAACATAAAACTGCCTTTTCCACAGAATGGGGAATTTATGCTTTTAGGGTTATGCCCTTTGGGTTAACTAATGCCCTAGCAACTTTTCAAATATTGATGTGTCATATCTTCAAAGATTTCCTGAGGAATGTAATGGAAATTTATGTGGATGACCTTTGTACGTTTTCATTAAAAAGATAGGATCACTTGCAAGATTTAGAAAATATATTCAGGAAATGCAGAACATATAGAGTATGTTTAAATCCAGAGAAGTGTGTATTCTTTGTAAGACAAGGAAGAATGTTAGGTCACATAGTATCCAAAAATGGAATTTCTACTGATGAGAAGAAAATAAAGGCCATAGTAGAACTTCCAAGACCAACAAATGTAAAGGAACTTCAAACTTTCAATGGACATTGCGGGTACTATAGAAAATTTGTACACAAATTTGCTGACATAGCTAAACCTTTGTATGCTCTGATCACAAAATTTGAGTGGACCAAAGAGTGTGACCAAGCTTTTGAGACTCTAAAAACTTGTTTGGTTACAGCATCAATTCTGAAAACACCCCAGTGGGATAAAATTTTTCATGTCCATGTGGATGCTTCAAACTATGCTTTGGGATGTGTGTTAGCACAACCAATAGAAGGAAGCAAATTAGATTTTCCAGTTGCTTATGCTAGTAGGCAACTAAATTCAGCAGAGAAAAATTACACAACTACTGAAAGGGAAGGGTTGGGAATGATATTTGCTGTGAAAAAATATAGACATTATCTATTGGCCAACAAGTTTAAATTTTTTGTGGATCATCAAGCTTTACTCTACCTAGTAAATAAACCTTGTCACACTGGTAGAATAGCCAGATGGTTTCTTTTACTGATGGAGTTTGAGTTTGAGGTGGTGGTCAGACAGGGTAAAACACATTTGAGAGCAGATCATTTGTCTAGAATCCAGGCTAAAGAACCAAGTTCACCTTTAGATGATGACCTGCCAGATACATATTTGTTCAAAGTAGAAAGTGTTCGTGAGTGGGCCATGACTTTAGTTCCTTTGCTAACCATGGGTCCTTGCAGAACATTTGGACACAACACACATTTAGTATTACAAAGCAGAAACTTTATGTTGCTAGCTGGGCACTTGTATCACCTCAACCATACAGGCATACTGGAATATTGTACTCCAGAAGAGGAGCAACAGGAATATCTGAGAAGGGCTCATTGTTGGAACCCTTGTACTCATGCTTCCAGAGTAGTAACTCTAAGTAATCTCAATAGGATGGGGGTACATTGGCCTAATAAAATTCAAGATGTAACAAAATATATTGCTAACTGCTTGGAATGCCAATCCTTGCAAAACTCAGAACTTATAACTCTATATTGGTTTCAGAAAAATCCAGAATGGAGTGAGAACATCATTGAGGAATTGAAAAAGAAGAAGAAAGGAAAACAAGTAGAGCTAGTGCACACTCAAAAAATCTACAAATGATCTCTGAAGAATATCAACTGATAGGAGAACAATTGTATAAGAGAGGGATGGATGGATATTTACGAATTTGTGTTCCTGAAGATAGATATCTGGAAATGTTGGAAATGGCACATTTTGGAGTGGCCGGAGGACATTTTTCAAGTGACAGAACTACTAAACTCATATTATATTCTAGCTTTTGGTGGCCAACTCTATTTCCTGATGCGAGAACATACGTGAAAAGATGTGACATTTGTCAGAGGGTGAGTCAACCAAATAAAAGAGACAATATGCCATTAGTTCCATTAATTTCAGCCAGAGCATTTAGTAAATGGGGGTTGGATTTCATTGGACCCATACATCCTCCAGCAAGACAATACCATGCTGAATACATATTAGTAGCTACAGATTACCTGACAAAATGGGCTGAGGCCAAAGCTACAAAAAGAAATGATGCTCATACTACTCCTAGATTTCTCTATGAAAATATCATCACCAGATTTGGACTTCCAATTGAATTGGTAAGTGATAGGGGGACTCATTTTTTGAACCAAATCATAGAAAACATAACTGAATATTTCATGATTAGTCGTAGAAAGTCAGCCCCATATCACCCACAAGCCAATGGGTTAGCAGAAAGTACTAATAAAGTACTTTGTACTGTATTGTCAAAATTAGTAAACACAAACAGGAATGATTGGGATTTACAACTTAATCATGTCCTATGGGCCTACAGAGTGGCATAGAAAACTGCATTAGGAACCACACCATTCAACCTGGTATATGGACAAAATGTAGTTCTGCCCTTAGAATTCCTTATTCAAACACTGAAGGTGGGTAGTCAATACAATTGGACTGGACATGAATTGTCTGAGAGAGTAATAGAATTGGAAAAACTGGGAGCTTCTAGACTCCAAGAAATCATGAGCATCTATGCAGACAAGGAAATACAAAAAGCTTATCATGATGTTCATATTAAAGAAAAAGATCTACAAGAAGGAGATCTAGTTCTGGCATATACAATAAAGGAACATCAGAAGATTCAAAAAAAAGGACATGGGCCTTATATTATACATCAGATCAGTAACAGTGGATCTATCCAACTAGCTAACATAGATGGGGAAATCATGCCAAACTTCACAAGTGGACGCAGAGTTAAAAGGTATGACCTTCCATTAACTGCTTCTGAATGGAGAAGATTACATCAAACTCAAAATAGGAAAAAAGAAGAGGAAAACATTAGAAAAGAGGCTCAACAGGAGGCAAAGGAAAGGATAAGAAAAACCAAAAACCTTAGAGAAGTCCTTCTGTGTGAAACACCTTTAAAACAAAAAGAACATTTGCCTGTGATAACAATGGATTGTCAAGATGAAAAAATCAGGGTTTTAATAGATTCAGGTGCACATGTGAATTTGATTAGTTTAGCTTTGGTGAATAAATTTAACCTAAAAAGGACTAAAAGCAAAACCTTTATCAAAACTTTGGAAGGACAAATGATACAAAGCATGTCTTCATCTTCTCTTAAAGTTAAGTTCAATACAGAATCTATGAAAATAGATTGTGAAGAGTGGCCAAATCACTTGATGACTGAAAAATTGATTTTGGGACAACCATGGTTAAGGTAAGGTAGAGTAATACTGGATTTTGAAAAAATGAAGCTCAAATTAATAGTAAATGACAAAAGGTTTTTAATATTCTTCTGGAGTACTGAAAAACAGGAAGATCAACAGGAGATTCATGATTCAGAGCTGGAAGGATTTACTTTCTCATTAAAAGACACACAGACATTATCAATACAATTACTAAAGGACCAAGCTTCATTTAATCAAAACCAGCAACAAAT
Organism: Ceratopteris richardii; assembly: GCA_020310875.1. Classification (NCBI taxonomy): domain Eukaryota; kingdom Viridiplantae; phylum Streptophyta; class Polypodiopsida; order Polypodiales; family Pteridaceae; genus Ceratopteris; species Ceratopteris richardii. The sequence continues at coordinate 51,408,594 of CM035431.1, forward strand.
TGAAGAAGCAAAAGAGGGTGAAGAGATAGAAGCAAGGTGGCAATTAGGGTATAATCAGAAGTATCAGGACATCAAAACAAGAAGGATGTGGAAACAAAGTACACACAAGGCCTGCTCATCAAAACAAATTCCCAGAACAAAATGGATAAGGAAGCCAAAAAATTTCAACCACAGCTCATCAAATGAAGATGGGTGTATTCCCAGAATAGGATCAGCAAAGATTAAATATTATTGGGTAAAAAAATCAGAGCTGATTCAATGGAAAAGGACATGAGTATATGAGATGCAGCTAGGATCTTGGATAAGAAAATCAGAGTGTCACATAGAAGAAATTTGGATAATTTTTTTTTTTTTAATTAAGACGAACTGTTCTACCTTATCCTTTTTCTGAGAAAAGAAATAGGAGGGGAAGGAAGGAAGTGGAAAGGAAGTTGGAAAAATTATTTTTTTAAAAAAAGAAAAAAATAATAGAAAAAAAAGAGAGAAGAGAAAAAATGAGAGAAAAATTACCCATTTCATTTTTCTGTTATGAAAAAAAGAGGAAAATAGAAGAGAAAACTATCCATTTTTCCTTTTATTAGATATATAGCACAAAGCAAGATATAGGTAGAAGGGTAGCAGGTTTCTATTTATTGTTTTTTATATTTTTTATTTTATTTTGTATGATTTCTTATATTTTATTCATTTTTTCTTTTTAAATATCTTCTTCCTGGATAGAAGTTGTCAGAAGAGAAGAGAGCACTAGACATCTTGCTACACATGTAATGATCACTTTAATTGAGTCTTTTAAGGAAGTTAGGATTTAACTCAGATATTACTTTCATTCTTCTTTCATTCCATTTCAAAACAAATGTCAATTTCTATTTTTCTTATGACTCATGTGGGTGGAGTTTTTTCTTTTTTGTGTGATGTTATATTTTCTCCAGAATGATGAATTCGAAGGAACTACCAATCCATGAGTTCAAAGCAGACTCAGTCACCCTGTCTAGAGGACATTGGTTCTTAGACAATGAAGCAACAACGAAGACAGTAGAATTAGAATCTGATGAGGAGTAGGAGATTCCAGAAGCAGAAAAGATAGTCAAGGAACTCAAGGAAACTCTAGGAATTATTGGCCAACACATATTTAGAGTGGGATTTGGAGGTTACAAGTACACTATGCTGTGTCAAGAGTTACAAATTCCAGAACAGTGTAGTTAACTACAAAAGGTGGAAAGTAGTAGGATTACACAAGTTGCTGGAGGAACCTATATTTTTTATATACTTTGAAAGAGTGGCACAGGTAATGAACAGCTTGTTTGAAGTTGGGAAGGGCAAATGAGGCATATTTTTGGTGTAAAGTCAAGGAAAAAGAATATCACTATAAAAGCAGAGCATATCAGGGCAGCCCTTCAGTTTTATCCAATGGGAACTAAGTTGGATAATAGCTTTGTTAAGAAGAATAAAGAAAACTATACAGGATATTCTAAATTTCCTGATTTCAAAGGAAGAGAAATTGAGGAATATGCTATCAAATTGTTTTTGCAATATTTCTGTTTCCCAAAACTGCCAAGATACACCATGCCACACAAATCAGTAACACTAATTATGTTTAACAATAAGGACAAAACTAAGCCCTTTGGAATAATGGATGTATCACCATATATACATGAGCAATTGAAAGAAGCAGCTAAACACTGGGAGCAGAAGAAGTATATGAATGGAGCTCAATTTTTAACCAGGATTATATATCATGTACTTGGAATGGAGGATCAGTTGAAGCTAGCTCTAGCAGCCCAATATTTCAGAAATCTGATGGCAGGAATCAAAAGTCCTTCAAGGAAGATATCTGTAAGAGAATCAGAAGGCCAATCAAGCATGAGGGGAGCAAAGAGAAAAAGAAAGGGAATCTCAGAGGAAGTTGTTCATGTCAAGAAAAGGAGATTGGATCCAAGAAAAGTTGAATTGGAGCAGGTAGAAGCAACTAAGGAAGAGCATGAAGCTGCTTTGAAGCAGGTACAATCTCAAATGACCCTCATCCACCTCAAACAAGCAAAGAACAGTTGTATACCTATTTGACTCAAGGTAATAATAAAAGGGCAGTATATGAAGCTCAATATCAAAAGATGTTGGAGGATTACTCTTGCAAAGCAACAGATTGGGTTCAAGAGGAAGTAGAAAATTATGAAGAACTGCATGATCAGATGATGGCAGCTGAGACAGAGGAAGTATTTGTCAAAAAGGAAGTGGAACTGTTAGCATACTTCAAAGAACTACAAGGACCTCCTGAAACAAGAACTACTATAGTTGTAGCAAAGAAGAAGGTTCAGAAGAAACCTATACCAAAGAAGAAGCTAACTAAGAAAAGTAAAGGAAAACCAGTAGTAGAACCTGTACCAATGATGGAAGCTGAAGAAGTGATAGTAGAAGAAAGGAACCAAAAGGAATCTACTGTTGTAGAAGAGTCAAAATTGGAAAAATCAGGAATAGCAGGCTCTTCACGATTCTCTTCAGACTCTGAAAGTGATATTGAAAACTTTTTGTTAAAAAGTTTGAATTTCTCAATCCCTAGTACGCCTAATGTGATAACACAGGTCATTGAAAAACATAAAACACTAGAAGACTTGAGAGAGAAGTCCCAGGAAAAGCAAGTTCAAGAAGAAGCAGCAAAGCAGGTTAGCCCTGAAGAAGAGAGAAGATTACTAAAAGGAAAAGCAGTGATGATGGAAGAGGAGAGTGAAGTAAGAAAGGAATTTAGTTGTGGGTTAATGGACTCGGGATTAAAGTCAATATGGACAAAACCTTCACAACAAATCGATTTCAAAGTGGATGAAGGAAAAGTAGAGATAGCAAAAGGAGTTCAGTTATGCAGTTCAGTACAAGAACAAAAAGAGACAGATCAAATCAAGGAAACAGAGGAAGTAGTGGTGAAGAAGAATGTTCAAGAAGAAGAAACAGGAGTTACAGACAAAGAGATCAATCAAAGCATAGAAGATATCCTGTATGACTTGAATCATAATGAAGAATTTACAGCTACAAAAGAGGAAGGACAAGAGGAGGAGCTGGATCTCATGGATATAGAGGAGCAAGAGGAAGGACAGAAAAAGCAGACAAGTAATGATCAGATAGAGATTACTGAGGAATCAACCCTAGTCCAGGAAAAGGAAGTACAGGTAAAAGAAAGAAATTTATTTGAAGAGGAACAACAAATGATGGAGAACAAGGAGGCAGAAGACACAAAGATAACTGAAGATACATCAGGACATGAGAATAAGGATGACCAAATATTGGAATATGAAGAAGATGTTGCAGACCAAGAAAAAATGGAAGCAAATAAGAGCTATGAAGAACAAAAGACTCAGGTCATAGAGTATGAGGAAGAAAATGAAGAAGAGAATGAGTGTAAAGAAAACAAGCAGATAGAAGTCAAACAAAGAGAAATAGAAGTTGGGTTGGAAAGGATACCTAAAAATATAAGATCTGCTTGCAAGATCATTATGAGCAACATAGAGCAGTTCAGACCATCCAGCAGGAACATGATTATATCAGGTATGGTAGCTGAATCTGAGTTTGAAAAAGATAGTGGTATCATTAAAGAGCACAAGAAGGAAAAGGAACAATTGGCAGAACAATTGAGGATTGTAAAGGAGAAAAATGAGGAATTGACACACAGAGTAATTTCCTTGGAAGAATTAGAGGTACAACAACAAAACAAAATTCAATATCTTGAAGAAAAGTGTGCAAAAGCATAGTAGTAAAATTGAGATGGAGCTGAAAAAAATTGAAGGGAGATACAGAACCTTGCAGAATTCATATCAAATTATGGCCAAGGCGAATGAGGAAATAAACAAACTATTAATGGAAGAAGGCCAGTTGAAGGAAGAAAGCAAGACCGTTCAAGTGACACAGGAGGAAAAGTAAGAATTACACAAGGAAATCATGAGATTGCAAACAGAGTTGAAAGAAGCCAAGGAGTTGGAAAAATAGGCTAGTATACATGTTGCTACCTCAATGAGCGGTTACAACAAATTACATATGGATATAGAAAAGGAAAGAAGTGAGTGGGTAGCAGAAAGAGAGATATGGGCATCTAAAAATAGAAGTTTAATGTTAACAATAGAAGAGCTGTAGAAAAAGCTGGAAAAACCACAAACTCAGGTGGAAGATCAGATAGAGACTACACATACAGAAGATTATGAAGTAGGAAGTGATGACAGAACTCAACATGGTAGTGAACCAAAAAATAAAGCACCAGAAGAAGAGGATTCAGAGGAGTTTGTCCAGAAACTTCTGACAGACAGAGAATCCAGAATGGATTTCATTAGAAAAATGCATGATGAATACGAGGAGCAGATTGTTACATTTGCTTTAAATAAAGGGATAAATCCTGATCAACATCATTGGGCTGCAGATGGATTAGGCATACCTTTGTGCATGATCATGGAAAGTATTAAAAACTATCAGTTGGCAAGGGTGGGATTACCTCCAAACAAGTATCTAGAATATGAGGAAGATATCAATGTGACCAAGGAGTTATTTGAAAAAGCTAATCCCAAATGGAGGAATAGATGGTTGGATGCAAATAAAGAGTGCAAAAAAATATGGAAGGAAGCACCTATTCAGCTGAAGAATAATCCAGCATACTGTCGAGTAGCAAGGAGAAGAGAGTGGACAGGTTTTTGGGAAAGAAGGAAAGAAGGACAAATTCCATCCAAATGGTTGAATTTTACAAGGATGTTAATGACCCAGCATGTATTTTACTAATCAGAGTAATGAGACTCATCCTGGCATGTATAGAGACTTATACAGATACAGATGTCAGAATTCTAAACTACATTGGCTTCAATTCACCTACTGACGCTTTATTATTTGATCTCAGTGAAACACCTGACAGCATATGTTTGATGGCTTATTATAGCAGAATAATATTTTTGGGCAGCCATTATCTCTAGATTTTTGAAGATGCAATTGATTATGGGTTATTTGAAAGGGAATCAAAAATATTTGGAAATTTGTTAGTAGTAACAAAGTCTCGACTTACTGCTTATGAAGTTGCATATACAGAGTACCTAAAAAAAGATGTAATTGATAAACCAGAGGCTCCTGTGCACTGGAGGAAAGCACTATTTGAGATGGTAAACAATTTGAACATTACAGAAAGAAAGAGCCATGACCTACTGTCACAGGTGTATCAAAGAAAGAAGAAGTGAAGAAAGCTTTCATGGAATATCAGCAAGAATGTCTTTTGTCAGGAGCCAAAAGGTCTAGGAGGGTAAGAATGTTAGAAGAAGTATTTTTTGAAGTATTTTTTATGGAAAATAATTGTAAAATGCCAAAAAATTGTAAAAATATTTATGCAAATGATGTAAAAATAAGGAAGAGTCTTCCTTATGGAGAGTAGAATCATATGTATTTTTTCTAGAATTTTTGGATAGCATAATTTTAGATTAAAAGGGAAAAGGACCAAAATTCAAGTGTGAAAAGGGACACTTGAAAATGTATAAAAGACAATTTCCTCTATTATGAGAGGGTTGGTTATTTGTATTACATGCTATCCAAACAAAGAGAGAGAGTTTCCTGCAGAAAATCGTGTTTCTTCCTTTTGTGTGATTTCCTTGATTTGTTGAGTCTATTCTATGTGTATCCATGGAGATTTGTAAGCTTCTATTGTGTATTTGTGATGAATTTGTATGAAGAGAGTTGATTATTGATGTATTGAGTGAGAAATTGATGAAGAATGGTGCTGGAGATGAAAATCGTCTGTTTTCACAGAATCGCGATTGTCTCCTCTGAAAGTTACAGGTATCATTTTTGAGTTTTGACTTTATGATTGTATTCTGCTGAGAAAATAACATGTTTTAGACACCAAGATTATTGAAAATGATGGAGTATCGCTCAAGATAATCCAAACCCTAGAAATTCCTCTTCATTTTCATTAATTCTCAGAAATCCAGCCAGTTTTCTCTTATTTCTTGGATTCTATCGTCTAGAAGGGGCTGTGGTCTCTTGTATACTTCCAGGATTGACAAATATAAGATGTATTGTTAATTCTTTATGCTAAATGATTGGAGAGGACAACTCCAAAGGTCAACAACAAACAACATTCTACACCAGTATGTTTTACCTTGTCTTTAGCTTTAATAACTTCCTTCTCTATTGTTGTTGCATCCTCTTGCAAGTTGTATTTGAGGGGTTTCTTCCTGAAATTTCCAAAACAAGAGGAAGAGTTTCCTGCTTGGATCCAATTTAGAATATCCTCTTCTTCTTTGAACTCTATTTGGGGTTGGCCCTCTGTTTCTGGTTCCATGCAAATGCCAACTGTTTGCATCATGCTGGTGTTTCCTTATCTGGGCCCTCCTCTAAATGTATCTGTGTTAGCTCTTGCCCTTTCTTTTGTACCCACATTGTGTCTCTACCCCAATCATGGATGATACTTGCATGCCTCAAGCATGGTCTTCCAATTAAGAGGGAAAATCCTCCTTCAACCTGGGGCAGTCTTAAAACTACAAAATCCAGAATGAAGAGATTACCTTGTACTTCCAATGGAACTTTTGGGATCACTCCCAAGGGCCTTACTTTGCTTTGATCTGCCAAAGTAACAGTGAAATTTGCAGGCCTTGAAGGGTGGAGTCCAATCTTTTCCATTGTATGTTGAGGCATCAAGTTAATGCCAGAACCACCATCCACAATAACTCCTTGAAACTCATAACCTTTAATAGATACTGTCAGCCGAGGGCTCTTATAATCTATAAGGGGTGTTTCCCCTACAATTTTACCTTTATGCATAACAGCAGTCTTTGCCACTAAACTTGTAGTGGAAGCCTCATCAATTATCTACAAGAGTTCTGACCTGAATTTCCCATCCGTCTTTATTAAATAAAAAATACTAACCTCCTTTTTCATGGACTTGAGTAGTTTTGAAGCTTCTGATTCCTTAAGAGCATGAGCTCCAATTGACTTATCAAACTCCTCATGAGCCCTGTTGAATGCGTGCCCAATGGCATCACTGGTACATATGAGATCTCCTTTTTGCTTTGAATCTGCACATGTAGTGGCTTTGTCTTCAGATGTCTCTTTGTCTTGATTCAATCCATTAATCCTTGATCCTTGACCTATTTCTACTTGAGCCTTCCCCTTGCTTCTTGTCTGCACTGTAAAAGATTCAATTTCTTCTAACTGCACCACCTTGGTAGATGGTGATGGCCCATTGACTTGATCTAACATATCTTCTTTGTGCACAGAAATCATTTGAATGTGGGGCCCAGATGAAGAGGCTTGATTCTTAGGACAACAATTTGTATAGTGGTCTCTGGCCTCTGGGCAGTTTCTGCAAGGAGGGGCATTTTCTGGCAGAGTGCACCTACTTTGATAGTGCCCACATTCTCCACATCTAAAACAAATGATTGGCCTCCTAGGCCCATTTCCAAAGTTATTCCTCTGTATAGGGTTGTAATTGTTACCTTGATTGGGTGCAGCCACCATCACATTTGCTGGTGGTAAGGGTCCTCCTTGTGTCCAATATGTTGTTGCATGCATTCCTCTTGATTGGCATTCCTGGGCCTCATGACCAGCTTTCCTGCATAATTGGCAAGTCACACTTAACAGAGGACATTCACTTACTATATGACCTTGCTTGCTGCACATGGTACACCAAACTCCACTCTTGATGCCACCCCCTTTGAGTTCATGCAACTCCTATCGCGGCTGAGCCAATTCCTCCGCTTGGGCTTCCTCCTCCTTTTGGAGCTTTAATGCCTCAATCTCCCTCCTCAACTGAGTAACAACATTCTCCTCCTCTTTCTGGGGCTTATTCCTTTTTAAGCCCTCCAGCTCTTTCCTTAGCTGGATTACTGGATGCTCCATTTCTATAGAATAGGGTAGTTGAGAAGAAATGGCTCCATACTATTGCCTTATCTGCTCCAGCTGTGTAGCTATGTTGATGAACTCCTCTATGGAGGTTGTGGACAACACCAATTCTTTGATTTTACATTGGGTGGTCACTGGAGGTGGCTTAGCTTACCATTTCTTAACAAAAAAATCATGTGGTGGATCTGGCAATTTTAGCCATTAGTGCTTTGGCCCTAGTTACAAACTCTAAAAATTTTTCACCTGGACCCAGTCTCAAGTTTTATAATTCCTCTATGATGATCTCTGCAGTATTTCCATGCTGGAATTGAGTTTTGAATGCATCTTTCATTAAGTCCCAAGTTGTAAAATGGTTCTCAGCAAATTGGCTGAACCATTTATCTGCTAATCCTTCTAATGTGGCAGGGAAGAGTATCAAAAAGGCATCCTCTCTTCCCATTAAGCCTCTAGTTTTGCATAGTGCTAAAAACCTTCTAATAGGCTCGTCCGGATCTTCCTGAGCTAGGCTTGAAGTTGACAAAAGTGGACTGGAGGATCTTCTAACAGCCTTCCTTCTTGTTTGCTTGCAGGTGACCCTCAATGTTTGGGACCGGGTTGTGGTCATGAGCTGTTCATAATCCTCTTAGTATGAGATAATTGATAAGAATATGTACCTCTTAGCCCAATGAATTAATATTGTCGGCACTTGAATAGTGTTTCTCCACACTGCAATATATCTTCTCTTATGCTCAAATCTCCTTGGGGTCCCACTGAGCATGCCAAATTTTGTTGGAGGCATTCTTAGACAAGAAGGGATTTGAGTGTTTGTAGGAGAAAAGGGAAAGACAAGAAGAAAGATACACACTGGAAGCCTCTATCGATTGATTATAATAAGATAAATACAATGGTGATGCACAATACAATCCAATGCTTCTATGCAAAATCGCACAGAGTGCTCAATTACAAAATACCAATTACCCAAGGTTTTGTTGCTGCCGGCCTTTTGTGCACCAGACCTCCACCTTCTCCAAGCCTGCACTTGTGCACACCTTGCACCAAGCTTCCAATAAGGAGGAGGAATGGACACCTTCTGTCGGCATGCGCATAGCTTCAATGAGACCTTGGGATCTTTGGGGTGAATAGCTTTAACACTTCTTAGTCACTCTTCATGCACACCTTGCACTTCACTTCTCTCCGTCGCACATTGTGTGTCTCTTGCACTTCTCTCTCTTGCCTAACTTAGACTATGCTCACCTTGCTTAGTCTTGCTTAGTCCAAGAATAGTCCTTGCCTTCCTTTGAGTGTCGATTAATGTACGATCCTAACTGCAAGAGTATCTTGGTGCTCACTTTGATGTCCCAAGATTGTCTTCACAAGTGGGCAGTCAACGAATCCTTGTTTTGTCCTGTAGTGACTTTAGACTAAAACAAAAATTTTAATTGAGGGGCCATACTTTCACTTCTGCGTACGCTGTCACTTCATACCTTCACATTTTGCCTTTTAATTCTTCACTTGTGCACCTAAGAGAGGATTCACCTGAACCTTCCCAAACACTTTAAAAACAATTTTGAACCTTAGGGAAATTAGATAAATACCTCTGCAACCTGCAACCAACTTTCTCCAATGATGGCAGATCACCTTTCAAGGATTAAAGGACATTCAGAACCAGTTATGGGCATAGAAGACAACCTCCCATATCAATCTTTATTTCAAGTAAGCACTTACCCTACTTGGTACCAGGATGTCTAGCATTGGATAACTATAGGTACCTGCCCACCTAACCTCACACCACTCGAACGAAGAAGATTGCTCCTAAAAAGTAAGAATTTTTCAATCGTTCAAAATACTCTTTTCGGAGTAGGAAAAGCAATTGTAGCTTAGTGATGAGTAGCACCTCCTTTAATGTCAATCCGGGAAGACATGAGGATGGTATGAAGACCTCGAGCAAGTGAAGGCACAAGTGCGTGAGTGAGAAGCACACTGACATGCACACACATACACACACACACGCGCACACAAGGTAAGACAAGGAGTGAGAAGCAATGGAGTTCTTTAGATTACTTCCAAAAAGCTCTTACAAGTTCAAATCAATTACAAGCTAACCTCAAAAATGAGCTCTCTAGCTCTATTTATAGTTTTTGACTAGGTTTTGGTCGTGTCCAGACCTAGTGTCCGGTCTAGTTAAAAATTAGGTTCTAGGGCCTATTTGAAGACTCAAACGAAGTCTAAAAATTATGAAAATTGGTAGGTAGCTACTTCGAATGCTCCTCAAGCTCAAGGACTCCTTGGCTTGCACAAAATGGAGCTACAAAAATATGAAATGGTATCTACACTGGCTTTTAGTGATGAAAATCACTACTGTTGTAGGGATTTCTTCTAACGATTTGACATACACATCTTCGAGCTCCCTACTTGCTCCTTCTCCTTGTGTGTCCCCCTCTTTGATAAGCTTTAGTGTCCTGAAAAAATAACGGCCTACTTGCCAGATCGTCGTTGACTACTCTGTCTACTTGTGCCTTCTCTTTGCTCTGACTCCCTTCGTAAGCTTCCTTGCCTTGTGAGTCCTTCAGTTCCTTGACTACTGCTAACACCCCCCCCTCTCTCGCGTCTGTCGTCTCTGACAGACCCTTGTTGAGTGGGTCGTTGGATGTAGTACTCCACCACGTCTGTTGCTAAATGATGTTCTGCAATTCTCAACCCTTTGGCCAAGTCCGTTGTCGGGATGAAATCCCGCAGGGAGTGTGCACTGATTTTTTTTTCAAAGTTCATTATTTTCTGAGTTTTGTGTGATGTTTTCACGAGAGAGTGGTATGTTCTGTACATATTTTGGCCAAATTGATTGATTGTGTGATGCAGAAATAAGTTTGAGATATATGTTAGACATGTGTGTAAAAATAACTGACATTAGAAACACGAAAACCCTAGTTTTGACCCTCAGAACCCCCTGAAAATGTGAGTTTACCCCCCTGAAAATCGGACTTGAACCCTTGGAAACCCTTGGAGTTTAGGCCGAAACTGTAAATAAAACCTTGAATCGGTGAGATTAAGATAATTGTGAGCAAACCCTTGCTTTTCCCGATCAAAAACTTTAGGTTGGACCCTTGGAAATGGCGGTTTCTGTAGGCCAAACCTTAAAAACCCATTAAACTGTGAACATCCAGTGTGAAATGGAAACCTTAGTCTAGGGAAAAATTAAAAGACTGCCAAAAATAGAAAGTTAATTGAGGAGGTGGGAATGTTCTAGAAGCGAGTCCAAGGGGGGGCCTATAAATAAGTGCTAATTCATTTGTTTCTTCCCTACCCCGTGGATCTTGCTCGTGGATTGTCTCCTCCAGGTTTATGCGGGTTTTGATCATCTGAAGTAAAGAGACGGAAGGCCATTGCGGAGGATACTTGAAGAAAAGAACGGACCGAAGTAAAGTTGGAAGAAAAGCTTGGACCGCGAAGCCTGAAGCGGAATCTCGTAGGCGATTTCTCGCACTGTAGCGAGGGATCTAGAGTATACACTAGCCGGCCCGCACTGTAGCGGCGGCTTTTATCTTGTATCATCGCACCGCACTGTAGCGGTTTTATTGTACCATCGGCCCGCACTGTAGCGGCCTGTTTGTATCATTCATTTAATTGGAGGCTTCAGTTCCGTTTTCGATTGTATCTTCGAGCTTGATCTACATCACGTGTTTCATTGCGGTATCCGATCGTCTCTTTCCGACGCCCACGCGTACGTCCCACGTCTCGATACTTCCGAGGGGCGAGGGTCCCACGCGTACGAGGATCGCGCACGCTCCGGAGAGCACAGGCGAGGCGCCCAGCGCGCAGACGCCGCTCGCAGGACAGCGGGGACGGCGCACCAGAGCGGGGCCTGATCCAACCCCAGGCGCCGGCTTCCCGCCACGACCTCCTTCTTCCCGACACCTGAACCCGACGTGAAGCGAGGCGGTTGCCCGGTGATCCTCATCGCGTCACCTACTCCTTGAGGAAAGAGACAAGAACCTCGGCATCAGACAGAGATTCCAGGTACTAGCACTTCAAGTTATTTGAATTTTGCATTGTTTCACACACACTGTTGAAACAGAAAGACTGTCTTGTTGCTTGAGTTTGAGCATCCACACTTTGCATTAGTTTAGTCCATACGTGTGAGCACTTTTTTTTCTTGCTAAGACTAGAGATTTACTGATTTCATAGCTTAGACAAAACATTAGAAAACTTATCACAAAAAGGGGGAAAATACATTGAGATCTTGGGAATCGAAGAGAGGATAGTTCGACTAGACTTTGGCCTAGGCAAATCAGAGAGCTTAGACTGACCTTTACCTCCTGGCTCGTGACTCATCAAGCCTCTTCTCTGATCTCTACTCTGAGCTTAGAGAGATAGTTGAACCACTTACACTAGACCTTGTGCTACATTCTAGGACAGAGCAGAGAAGAGAGATGGAGGATATATTCAAGGAAATGGTAATAGAGAAACAAGGGGCCCGCGTAGTTCAAGCGGTATTGAGAGAAAAAGGGAAGTTTACAGGCTTGAACGTAACTGAGTACCTAGATGGTTTTGAGGAACAGGCACGGATTTATGGTCTACCCGAGGATGTGTTTATACATTACTTCACACGGGTAGTATCAGGATCCATTTTAGCCCCTATTACAGCACATATAGCAAAGCCTTGGGCCGAATTCAGAAAAGAATTACATAAGCTATTTTATTTAGAAGACTTTTCCCAACACAGTAGAGAAGGGTTCTTGCGGTGGATAAGCTCTCCGAAGCCCACTGCATCCCTCACTCAACTTTTGAATGAGTTCTTGAGAAGATATGAACAACTTCCACAGCCCGATTTAGATGCCTTGAGACCTGATCTAGTTATATCTTTCCTTAGGATCTTAAGTCTTGAAGACAGGACTGAGGTCGAAAGGAGGATTGAAGAGCCTGGGAAGAGATTTGGATTGACTGAAGATTGGGGTGTAGTGAGGAGAGAGGTAGAAGCGGTTGCCCAAATGAGGCAACGCCAGGCGGTGTTATACGATAGACCTGCAGTGGTAACACCACAACCGCCTAGGGAAGCTCCACTTCCAGTGATCCCGAACGTGCCTGCAGCGTCAGCTTTTGCTAATGTTGCGTCCACTTCGCGATCGCCAATAGAGCTACAGGTTGAGATTCTCAGTCGACAGATAGAGAATCTTATTACGATGCAAGCGTCTATGTCAAAAGAAATGGCGAGTATTCATAATAAAGTTAATTCTATGGGATATCAGAACCCCACTCCTCCTCAGGCGAGTACAAGTTATGCAGATACTTTACAGAGAGGCACTATGCCCATTCCAAATTTGCAAGGCTATGTGATGCCACAGCCTGCACCTCCAGTGCAGCCTGTTGCCCAACAGATACCTACACCACCAGTGCAAACCACATTTCAAAGAAACACTGGACCTTTTGAGAGACGAGCGACTGGTGGGTTTGGAGGGGCTAAGAGATGCGTATGGTGTGATGCACAAGAGCATTTTTCATATGCCTGTGAAGAGCTTAAGCTAGCAAAAGAGTATCAACTGGTGATAGATATCGATAAGAAGTTATGTGACTTCAGGACCCGCCTTCCTCTACCTGTGAATTGGGGAAAGGGGGGAATGAAGAAGTTTTATGAAGATTTATCTGGCAATAATGCAAGTACATCAGCTGCACGATTAGAACCTGTAGAGGAGGAAGATGAAAAAGTGCCTAGACCTCGACCCCAAAGAAACTATTCCATAGAGGCTTTAGTGAGGGCTAGGGATGCCATTATGCAGAAGACTGCCTGGAAGTCTCCTGTTGATGAATCCTCGGTCTATTCCCATATAGCCAATATGGAGGAAAAGAGGAAGAGGGATGAGAGCCAAGAAGAGACTGAGCCAGAAAGAAGAGTAACTAGAAAGCAAAGCCAAGAGGCCGAAGAAAAGGCTAAAGAGCCAGAAAGGAAAGTACAATTCAAAGAGCCTGTTGTTTCAAAGGAAGAGGCAAAGAAGAAAGAGATAAGAGAGGGAAAGAGGCCGGCTGGGCCAACTAAGATTCAAGAACTGACTAAGGAGAAAGAGAAAGAACCTGAACCGGTTCAAAAGAAAGATGAAATTCAAGAAAGTATTCAAGAGGCTGACAAAGAAAAGAAGAAGAAAAAGAAGAGAACTCCAAAGGCTGTATTAATTTCTGAGTTGGAAAGGAAAAATGATGCAAGAGAGATATTAAATGATATTTTACTGAAAAGCCAAGTGACCATGTCCTTGGAGCAGGTCTTCTCCATAGCAAAGCCTGAGTTCAAGGACAGTTTCATAAGGCTGGTTAAGAGAAAGAGGTTTCCATTACCTGAAGATGTAGAGATGGAAGAAGCACCTGAAGATATTCAAGTGATAAATGAAGCAGTTACATTGAGTGATACATCTGATGATGATGATGATGAGGTTGCCAGGTGTCATAAAAATTCTCTAGGTCCTATCATACCTGATGATGAAATGAGGAAGACAGAAAGTGAGTTTAGCAGGACCTTTTGGGCGAGAGGAACTCCTGAGATGAAGATAAAGTTAGGGAGCAATGAGGAGTCATGTTTTGCTCTGGCCTTGATTGACTCAGGGTCAGAGATAAATGTGATTTCTAAGAAGCTCTATGATAAGTTTAGGTGGCCGATTGACAAAGATCATGGATGGAGGATGAGGACAGCGGATAATGGTTCAGGAGCACTGCTTGGGGCATGCGCTTTTGTGCCTGTGACCATAGGTGGGATTTCTGAGGAATTTCACTTCTTTGTCCAGGACCATTGTTCATATGAGGCTATCCTTGGGCAGCCCTTCATAGCTGAGGTAAGAATGGAGACTAAGGCCATGGAAGATGGATCTGCCTATGCACGAATCCGTTCTAGATCTGGTCTACATTCTTTGCAAGTGATGATTGTGTGTCCAAATCACTCCAGGAATAGAAAGAATATAAGAAAGAAACCTATTAATTCACATGACCATGATGAGTGTATGCCTGTTGGAGAGTATGGAGCTTCTGCTGATCAAAATTTCTGTTAGGATCCACTGTTGAGCGAGACAACAGTGGGAGTTGGTTTGATGTCTCGCATGACTTTGTACATAGTTTTGAAAGTTTTTCTATTTACTCATCTGCATTCAATTTGCTATGCTTAAAGAAAGAAAATGTTTCAAATAAATTCAGAAAAGATCATGAGAGACACTATAAGGATTTAGGAATGATGTTACCTGATGAGAAGATTGAAGATGTGATCCAGTTGGGGAGAAGTTCGACTACTCTGGAAGAGCTTGAGAAGGCATTTGAGAGAAATGAGAAATCAGAAATTGTTATGCTCAGCTCTATCCAAGAGTATGAGATGATTGATGAGTTTATGAGAGAGCATGAAGTAAGTGTAAATACGAAGTATAAGACTGTGGATAAGAAAGTGAAGCCTATAGCTCAGCCATTGCCTGAAGATAGTCATGAAAAGTATCTGCGAGTGTCAGATGACCCTATGCTGAGACGACGAGAGCTCATAGGGCATCATTTCACTGATGAGACTATTAAAGAGATCAAGTTTGGAGAAAAACCATTCCTGAGAGAAGAAGAAAAACAAAAATTTATTGAAGTCATCAAGAAACACGAAAAAGCGTTTGCACTTTTCCCACATGAGATAGGTTGTGCAGACCCGAAACAAGTACCCTCCATGATTATCTTTACAGTGCCACATATACCATGGAATATCCGACCTATACCAGTCCCAAAGGCTCACTTACCTGAGCTGATGAGGTTGCTAAAGGAAAAGATTTCCATGCGGATATTGGAACCCTCCTCGGCTCCATATTCGAATAGGTGGTTTACTGTGCCGAAGAAAAATGGGAAGCTTCGTTTCATTCAGGATCTGCAGCCTGTGAATAAAGTCACAATTAGAAATGTAGGGACAGGACCCATAGTGGATGAGTTTGCTGAAGCGTTTGCTGGACATTCCATCTACTCTATGGGTGATCTGTATTCAGGTTATGACCAGTTTCAGTTGGCTATGGAGAGTAGAGACATTACGACCATGAGGACTCCACTGGGCCTTGTACGCATGTGTACTTTGCCGCAGGGAGCGACGAATTCTGTGGCACACATGATGAATGCCATGAATCTGGTTTTACGAGACTTTATACCATCTGTGACTATGCCATTCATTGATGATGTTCCAATAAAGGGATGTGAGGAAAGAGTGAAAGATGTGAGTTTAGATGCTTCAGGATGTAGAAAGTTTGTGAGAGATCATATTGCTGATTGTGAGAAGATCTTTGAGAGGTTTGAAGATGTGGGGCTAACACTTTCTTTAGAGAAATCGGTTTTTGGCGTTGATGAGGTCCTCATTGTAGGACATCTGTGTGGACATTATGGCCGCAAGCCGTACCCGCAGAAAGTTGAGGCCATTAGCAGGATCTCTGAAGTGTGTCGTAATGTCAGTGAGGTGAGAAGGTTTCTAGGAGCCTGTGTATTCTATGTGATATGGATTCCTCACTTTGCTCACGTTGCGAACCCCTTATATGATCTCCTGAGAAAGAGAAAGAAGTTTGTATGGACAGAGAAACAGTCGAGAGCTATGCGTAAACTGAAGCAGCTGCTAATTGAAGCTCCAATTCTGAAGCGTGTTGACTATTCAGATCAGAGACCTATCATTTTGACCGTTGATACCAGTCCTATTGGCATAGGCTGGGTCATAGGGCAAGATGATGATGAGGGGCAGAGATATGCAGTGCGCTTTGGTGCTAAGATCCTACATGATACCCAAAGAAAATATCCACAGATTAAGAGAGAGTTATGGGGATTGGTGACTGCTTTAAAGAGCGATAAAGAGTATTTCATTGGGGCGAATGTGATAGTTGAGACTGACTGTCTTCCACTGATTGGCATGATTGCAAATTGTTCATCTCCGGACATTGCTATGCTTAGATGGATCTCTTATATAAAGTTTATAAATCCTGCATTTGTACACATAGCTGGGAAGTCGAATACAGTGGCTGATATGCTTTCAAGAGCGAAATTTGATGATGAGTCTGATGATGATGATGAGGTAGAAAGGGATACACATATGATGAGATATGATCCATTGGTGTATGCATATGAGCAGTTCCGAGAGAATGAGTATGATGGTGAGTGGAGAGATATAGGGAGATATCTGAGTACTCTGAAACCTTCCCCCGGTTGGTCTACAAATAAGTATAGATCCATCAGGAAAAAGTCTTACAACTTTTTCTTGAAGGACGGGCTTATTTGGCGACACGCTAAAGGCAAGGTGAAGAGTCCACAGAGAGTATTGAGTTCGAGGAGTCTTCAGAGAAAAGTTATGAGAGAGATGCATGAGACCTTATGGGCAGGTCACAAAGGATTTTTTGCTACATATGAGAAGATTAGGGAAGCCTACTGGTGGCCAGGGATTTATGTCAGTGTGAGAGATTTTGTAGGCACTTGTGCTACATGCCAGGTGCATTCATCAGTTAGGCACAGAGACCCGTTACATCCGACTTACCCTCCTTGTATCCATTACAAGTGGGTGGTCGACCTTGTAACCATGCCCAAAGGGATAGATAAGATGAGATACATTGTACTGGCCAGAGAGGACTTGACCAACCATGTGGAAGGTCGAGCTCTTCGAACGAAGACTACTTATAATGTATGCAAATTCCTTTTAGAAGAAGTGATCTCAAGATTCGGATACGTTGAGAAAGTGGTTGCGGACAGGGGAGAGTTGGATGCGAGAGAGGCAAAAGAGTTCTTTGATCGTCATGGAATTCGATTGTCTCTCACCACTGCCTATAACCCAGAAGCAAATGGGAAAATCGAGAGAGGTCACCCTTCCATTGTGAAGGCGATCTCTAAGGCTTGCAGCGATGACATAAGGCAGTGGCCTAGGTTTCTTCCATTCGCGTTATGGGCTGATAGGATGACTTACACTCGGTCCACAGGTTTCATGCCTGCTGAATTGATGTATTGTCAGAAGCCAGTCTTCCCCATCCAGACTCAGATAGTGACATGGTTGACGCTCCCGTGGAATGATGATATGACAAGAGAAGAGTTATTATCATTGAGAATAAAGCAGTTAGAACAAGGAAATGAAAAGTTGAAAGAAGCAGTCCAAAAGTTAAAGGAGTCAAGGCTAAAGAATAAGATCTATTTTGACAAAACCCATCGACTGAGACCACGTAGGATTGAGATAGATGATTGGGTGTTGGTGTACGACAGTACATTCGACACTCAATACGATGCTAGGAAGAAATTGACCAAACGATGGTTTGGGCCGTATGTGGTTACGTCTGTGTTTGAAAATGGTACGTATGCACTTCGTGAGTTAGACAGTACTCCTTTGAGATCTTTGATTGCAGGAAAGAGGATAAAATTATTCAAGAAAAGAAATGAAGCGGATTATGAGATTGAGCAAGAACTTCTGGAGGAAACTGATGACACTAAGGCTGATGCTGATGAGGAATGATAGACCATGAAGATAAAGAAAAGCTGGATCAAAATAAAGAAAAATGACCAGGTGAAACGTTTCTGATTTGAGATGTGTTTTCTTTCTAATAAAGCATATGCATTGCATTGATGTGTGTGATAAAGATATGTATGAGTTTATGAAAATCATGTAGAATGAAGATACCAAATATCTATTATGGGTTTGCACGAAGCATGAGCGACTAGGAATTATATGAATAGGATCAGTTAGTGGACTAGAGACTTTTGGGAGTGAAAACTTGGGGATGTGATGGCATGCTTAAACCAAGTGCATGTATATACTGATTGATTTGAACACTTAGTGAGTGGGAAACTTTGGATCCTAGTATTTATTTCTTGCGAGATCTTACCTCCATATGGATCATGATTTATAAAGAAACATTCATACTCATGCCAGCTGTATATGTGCGTGTATGTTGTTGGTGCGCTACGATGGGCTAGTAGGCGGGTGGAACCACCTTGGTCGGGTGATCAAGGCCACGAGCCGTAGCTAGTTTCGTCGTAGGCCTGACCTATCTGTTGTCATGTGCCTGTATGGGTCGGTAGGCGGGTGGAGTCACTGTGACCGGGTGGTCAGAGCCACGAGCTGACGTCGATTTCATGCAGGGCTGACGTTGTGTATGTCGTGCGCTATGCCGGGTCGGCAGACAGGTGGAACAAACTTGGCCGGGTGGACAAGTCCATGAGTCGCACCCGATTTCGACATAGGCCGATTTGTGAAAAATAAAAGATAAAAAGAAATGCTGAGCTGAGATGAAGTGGAAAAGGAAAAGAAAAAGAAAAATGAAAAAGAAAAAGAAAAAGAAAGAAAGATCTAATGGAGAGTTGGACAAGTAGGAGATAAATAGTAGGAAACGAGGTATATTCTACAAACTGAGTTAGTAGAAACATATGTATATGCTAGTACTTAGAATGAGCAGTTGGATCT
This sequence comes from Ceratopteris richardii, assembly GCA_020310875.1. Taxonomy (NCBI): domain Eukaryota; kingdom Viridiplantae; phylum Streptophyta; class Polypodiopsida; order Polypodiales; family Pteridaceae; genus Ceratopteris; species Ceratopteris richardii. The sequence goes on from CM035431.1 coordinate 51,427,822, forward strand.
GAACCAGTTGAACAAACAAAAGATCTAGAAAGCCGATGATTTATTCATGTGATTACTTGTCAGATTGCAGACGCAGAAACATAATATGATGTTTGTGAAGCTTGAATCTACCTAATTCTCTAAAATTCGTACTAGTCTTTATAAAAGCTGCATGACTGCATGAGATCATGATTTGAGTTTTGAGAAGAAAAAGATAAAAAGTGTAAAGAGATTTTAAAAGAACCCTGATGCGCTTCTGTTGAGTCTTGCAGGTTGGCCCATCGGGACGATGTGCAGGTTTAGCGGGGGCGAATGTCGGGATGAAATCCCGCAGGGAGTGTGCACTGATTTTTTTTTCAAAGTTCATTATTTTCTGAGTTTTGTGTGATGTTTTCACGAGAGAGTGGTATGTTCTGTACATATTTTGGCCAAATTGATTGATTGTGTGATGCAGAAATAAGTTTGAGATATATGTTAGACATGTGTGTAAAAATAACTGACATTAGAAACACGAAAACCCTAGTTTTGACCCTCAGAACCCCCTGAAAATGTGAGTTTACCCCCCTGAAAATCGGACTTGAACCCTTGGAAACCCTTGGAGTTTAGGCCGAAACTGTAAATAAAACCTTGAATCGGTGAGATTAAGATAATTGTGAGCAAACCCTTGCTTTTCCCGATCAAAAACTTTAGGTTGGACCCTTGGAAATGGCGGTTTCTGTAGGCCAAACCTTAAAAACCCATTAAACTGTGAACATCCAGTGTGAAATGGAAACCTTAGTCTAGGGAAAAATTAAAAGACTGCCAAAAATAGAAAGTTAATTGAGGAGGTGGGAATGTTCTAGAAGCGAGTCCAAGGGGGGGCCTATAAATAAGTGCTAATTCATTTGTTTCTTCCCTACCCCGTGGATCTTGCTCGTGGATTGTCTCCTCCAGGTTTATGCGGGTTTTGATCATCTGAAGTAAAGAGACGGAAGGCCATTGCGGAGGATACTTGAAGAAAAGAACGGACCGAAGTAAAGTTGGAAGAAAAGCTTGGACCGCGAAGCCTGAAGCGGAATCTCGTAGGCGATTTCTCGCACTGTAGCGAGGGATCTAGAGTATACACTAGCCGGCCCGCACTGTAGCGGCGGCTTTTATCTTGTATCATCGCACCGCACTGTAGCGGTTTTATTGTACCATCGGCCCGCACTGTAGCGGCCTGTTTGTATCATTCATTTAATTGGAGGCTTCAGTTCCGTTTTCGATTGTATCTTCGAGCTTGATCTACATCACGTGTTTCATTGCGGTATCCGATCGTCTCTTTCCGACGCCCACGCGTACGTCCCACGTCTCGATACTTCCGAGGGGCGAGGGTCCCACGCGTACGAGGATCGCGCACGCTCCGGAGAGCACAGGCGAGGCGCCCAGCGCGCAGACGCCGCTCGCAGGACAGCGGGGACGGCGCACCAGAGCGGGGCCTGATCCAACCCCAGGCGCCGGCTTCCCGCCACGACCTCCTTCTTCCCGACACCGTGAGTAGAGCAACCCAATCTACCGGCCCGGGAACCTCTGGATGTGGTATACGTAACTTTTCTGAATGGAGAGCTTGTTCCACTGCAAACAATTGCAATAAATGTGATGGTCTAGGAATGAATATCTCTGAATGATATTCCCAGAACCCCGTGACAAACATTTCTTCAAACGTCTGTTTGAAGTAGGCTAGTAGATACTTTATACCTGCATGCCATGCATATACGACATTAATAGATGGTGTGGTGCTCATGTCGTAGACAAGGTCCTGATTACCTTCATTAAATCCGAGAGCTGACAGATGAGGTTCCTTGACATTCTTGAAGGTCCTGAAGGTGACCAACACGAGCTCAAAAATTTTAAGGCACATTTGGGCCATGACATCTGGTACATTTTTGAACCGGACCCCCCAATGCTGAATCGTCGAAATCATATAGCTTATGGTAGGTTGGACTTTAGGTGGTGCTAAGTAGACATAATTGAGCCATTTCTCACATCCTTTGGTTGTCAGCACAGTTTTTGTGTATTTCGGCCACGACCTTCTTCGAAAGACAGGGCAGTAGCATGGGTTGTATTTGATATACAAAGGCATGTTATTCCATGTCCTTACCATCTCAGGACAGGTTTCAAGCAGACGAATCCTCCACGTAGGTTGATGTATATTCCCCTGCTTGGCACTTGCTGGGATGTCGTCCGGTGCAAACTGTGTTGCCGAGGTTGGTTCTTTTGAGGTGTGGTGCTTGATTTCAGCATTGTAATCCGCCATTAAGACACAGAAAGGAACATACAAATCGTCGGATGTGCCGATCCACCTATGATGGGAGAGGTTTCTAAAGTAATCCTATTTTATGACTACCTCTTCCAAACATGACATAGACGCTATCTGAACTGCAACTCTGTCATCATGGAGCCTCGATCTCGATGGTGTCCATGCCCTCTTCTGTTTGCTTGCCCCCTGGTGCAGGCATGGGAACGTATGGGTCTTCAAAGGTTTCCTCTACTTCAATTGGCACTAAGTCTTCAGGTTTGGGTTCTACAAGGGGAGAGGGTTGACGCTCGTATTGCATGACTTTATTTCGTAATTCATCTAGTTCCGCTCTGAGTTTTTCGACTTCTTCAGACGTGTCAACTACGGTTGTGACTTTGCTAGGTGACTCCTGCTGGGTTGCCAGCTGCTTTAATAGGTCATCTCTTTCTCTTTCTAATGCTGCATGGGCTTCCAGGAGGTTGGCATGGGTTTCCAACACAATTTGCATATTCGCTGAGGGGATGGCCTTGAATCTATCTGGGTCGATTTCCTGTGGGGAACCCTCCATTGCTGCTTCCAAGTTTTCTTTGTTTTGTTTCTGTAGTTGTTTATTTTCCTCGAGTGCTGTAGACATGTGTTTGCGTAAGAGGGCCAGGTTGCGTCGAAGCTTGAGATTCTCTGTTATCTGGGAGTGTAGCAGATCATCCATTTGTTGTTTTTCTTCTGCATCTGACTGGGGTGGATTGGCTACTAACTGCTCATGTTGTTCCTGTAAAGTGACATACTGTTGTTGTAGTAGCCGCTTTTCCCTTTCTAGATCAATGAATCGTACTTGAAGTTCTTCATGGCTTCGGAAGAGTCTCGTATGTTGGTTATCAAGATGCTGGTAGTGCTGTTGTAGTTGAGACATACACTGATACATATTATTAAATACATTATTAATAGGGGTGGATGCGGGAAGGGTGTTGAATGCAGAAGGAAAGGGAAAGGGGAAGGGGAGTGTGGATGCGGTGCTGGAAAATGGTGAAGTGGGTGGCGGGGGAATGGGAGATGGTGGGTGCATGGCGGGAGGGAGAGGTGCGGAAGTGGGTGATATGTCCATAAAATCAAAAGTGGATGCAGTAGTGGGAGTGATTGTAAACATGGGAATTGTGGGTGCGGTGATAGTGGTGAAAGTATACAGTGGTGTGTGCAATTGTGAATACGAACTGCCAGGAAGTGTGATCGGGGGAATGAGGTTTTCCGTGGCTATGGTTAGAATTACTGTGTCAGTGGTCGTATAGACAAGAGAGGTGGAGATAGGGTGTGTGGGTTGTGTGGGTTGACTGACGGTCTGTGCTTCGGTATGGGTAGTGGACTCGGAGGCGGTGACAGTAGTGGTTACATTGGTAGTGGGAGGTGAATGTGGTGGAGCTGGAGATAGGGGTGGCAAAGGGGGTGACGGAGGTGCACTTGATGTATGGGTTTCCTCAGTATCATGAACGGTGTGTGTTGTGCCCGTGGTTGTGGATGTTCCTTGTGGTTCTGATACTAATACATTCATCTGTTTTCCTTATCGAGGTGGACATCTGCCGTATCTTCGCTCCGTTCTTCGTGATTTTGCAAGGGCGGTATGCACCGTCTTAGGTACCCCCAACGCATCCGCTATCATGTCAAGGGTTGCTCAGTATTGCTCGTCCACACCTTCCTCCTCAAGGATTTGGTTCATGAGGGCTTTTCCTGCTGCTAGGGACAGTCTGTGTTGCTCTTGAACTCTATTGATGGTATCATACAGCTTTTTCAATTCCTTCGTATAAGCTGGGGCTCCTTCAAGTTCCTATAGAACTTCTTGCTCATATTCATGCGCTTTCTCATTAGAAAATCCTTCCTGTTCATCCTCTTGTTCTTCTTCTTCTTCATCCTCCACTTCAACTACTCTTGGTTGGACTGGATGGGGTTGGTCTGCGACTGTCTGCTGGCCGCTTGCCTATTCTGCCTCGACTTTCGCGTTAACTGCCTCGATTATCCTGGCTACCTCCTCATCGGTTAGGTCTTGTAATGTGAATCCGTGAGGAAACTCTAAGTCTGTTGGTACCGGTGGAAACACTAGATTCGGCCCATCAGTGTTGTGTCTTGGTAATCTGATAGTGAAGGGTTGTACACGCCTCGGAAGTCGTGGAGTTGTCTCAGGTGTCAGTGTCGCACCGCAGGCTTGTGCACAGGGCATCTGAACTGCACCTCTCATTTTCTTTGATGGCGGCCCTGCGGTTGATAGTCTACGTTGAAATTCCTGTACCCTGGTCCAAATTAATGCCCTCTGAACTGGCACATCATAAGCCAAACATCTATACACAATCCTGGTGAGGGCACAACATCCATACAGTACAGACTTTTGCTTTCTATACCACCTTTGATGAGCCAAGTGGATTTGGTCGATAGTCCAGTGGGGCATGTTGATTGTCAAATCGAAGGCGTCGGCCAAGTATAGACTAAACCATATCTTTTTGGGTGGCATTGTGAACCTCTCTTGAGCGGGGAATGTGAAATGCTGCATGACCATTCACAAATGAATGGCAATCATTCGTGTCATTGCTACCATGTCCTTTAATTTCGTCAGATTCCTGTTCTTCATATTGTCGGGGACCATGGACTCCTTCTCAGTGGGAATGTGCATTCCTTTCATGTCTAGAGCTTCCCTTACCAAATTGATAGTCAGCCTGAAGCGCTTCAGCTCATTGCCCCTTGTGAGAGATGGGAGGACAAAGGTGTTGTATCCCTTTTTGTCTTTGCTCGGCGTGAGGGTGCTAATCAAATACGAGCATCTTAGAAAGTCGGGCTTTGGCAATTGGAATTTGAAGTAATCGTAGAGTCCTACCTTCTTCCATATAGGTTTCAGCCCTTCATTATTTTGCAGTTTCTCAAATTCCCTGGTGAAGAAGTGATACCGGCCCCAGCGCCCATTGAATTCTATCTCTGCCTCCCACATGTAAGTGCCTTCACCCAGAGATCCTGCCACATCACTGAACCAATGTGAGTTTTTGCTGACTGGCATTGTGTGCCCTTGTGGAGGATTTTGAATCGGTATGGCGTGTAATGCCCTCAATGCCACTGGGCGTTCCTTCAATTCCTCCTCAATGGGAAGACTCTCAATGTCCACGACTTGGGAGTTGGTGCCTGCCTGGGAGCTAGTTCCTGCCGTATCTGCCATGTTACTTCTTGCCTCCTGACTCTGTGAGAATATAGAAACAGATGTTAACATTGTAAAGGACAAGATAGAACCGTTTTTGTCCCCATTACAACATTAACATGAGGTTCGGGAGAGATTAGTAGGTTATTAAGTGCTCGGTGTTTGTGTGTGTAGTTAGGAATTGGGTAGACCTAAGAGCTAAGTGGAATGATGTAGTGTGAGAGTGACGTAGTTAGTAGGTGGGCATGGATTTACAACTAGGGTCCGGGGGTCTATTACAAGTTTTAGGCTGCCAAACACAGTGGATGGGTTTTGATCTTGATTTTGTGGAGACTCTGGAGGGTTTGATAGGAGTATCTGCTTGAAAATGAGGCTTTTTAGGGACCCATTTACAAGTGATTCTACTTGTGCTCATGGAAGAATATGTGTCCGTGCGTGATGTGTAAGAATGGGCATCAGCTGTTCGAGTGAGTGAAACATGTTGTACCGGGTGTGGCCTCGGTGTAGCTATTTGAGCCCGCAAGCAAGCCTTAGGCACCCAGATTTGTCGTGATTGTGGGCTGGCCTTCATCGACTTCTTGGGTACCCAAATAGACTTTACTTTTGCAGAAGAATTTATGAAAGACTTCTTATTAGTGTCGTGTTGTTGATTACTAATAAGAGGTTTTGGCCGTGGGGTTGGCGTAGTCGCAACAGGGTGTTCGCCTTTCCGCACCCACACTTGTTTCAACGGTTGAGACATTCTACTTCGCACGTTTTTTTGGCCTCCAATATAGGCAGTACTCTGCTCCTTTTGTATTTGATCTGCCTTTGGTTGCTGCATCCCTCTGGCCTTTGGAAAAGAAGGGAGAGCCGTGTTATCCTTGACTCCATTGTTGAACCAATCCTCTTTCTGCATCATATAGTTTTGGACAAGAATAGCATTGTCAACTTCATGTGCACCCTTGGAAGGACCAGGAGTTCGTGCCTTACCTAGTTCCTTGAGTGCCTCATTTTCCAATTCAACTGTAATTCGACTATGATTTACCCATACCTGAAGAAGTCCACTTCTTAGGTTTAGGTTGACTGCATGATCATAGATCTAGTTCTGACCCAAGACAAGAGGCTCAGTGAGGTCCTCATCTTGACACACTAGTACTTTGACTGTCATTACTTCGTCTTGAATGTAGAGGGGAAGTTCCACCTCGCCCATGCAAGGGGTTTCCACACCTCCCAATCCTATGAGATATGCTTCTATAGGATTGACAGTTAATTTCAACTTTTGACAGTACGAAAATTTAACAGCACTAGTGGTTGCACCTGAGTCAATCAAGGCTCTTACAGTCCTTGCACCCTTTCCTTGTCCTATCTCTAAGGTTATAAAAGGATGTCGATCAATTATCCTATGAGAGCTGATACCTGAAACTTCACACATAGCCACATGATATCCTTGATCTGCATATGCATCTGTCCTAGGTTGCTCTTTACCCTGTCTTCTCAACTTCATTCTCCGGATGCGTTCCAATGCTTCTGCTTGAGCTTCTTCTCAAATTCGTCTTTCTTCTTCTTTGCGTTTCTTAGCAGTGTTGAGTCGACTTAGCATCTCTTCCGTCAGAGGTTCTTGATATAACTTGACTCTACATCCGCTTATGTAGCTCGGGAGAATATCGCCTTCTAATGTGGCTAGTTGCACTGCTCCACTTGTTGAGATTCTATTAATGATCATGGGTCTGTCGCCTCTTTTCTCTAGTTTCCTCGCATGTTGTTTCAAAGTGTAGACTAGTACTAGGTCTCCTGCCTTCAAACCTTTATCCTTAACGTGGGCATCAAAGTATGCCTTCTGTCATTTCTTAGCTGCATATATCCCTGCAGCCGCCCTCAATCGTGTTTCTCCTAATCGTTCAAGGTCAAAAAGTCTAGAGGAGAGTTCATGACCCATCCATTCATGCTCTTGTGCTACTTTCAATGTAGGTATTAAGAAGTCCAATGGTAGCACTGCATTTTTGCCAAATACCATCTGAAAGGGGGTGGCTTGGAGTACCATTTTGTAGGCGACTCGGTATGCCCAAACAGCATGGTGTAGCTATTTGTCCCAATCAGAGCGTTTATTGTTCACTAATTTCGTCAATACATTGCATAAGATCTTATTTGTGCTCTCAGCCTGGCCATTAGCTTGGGGGTGATAGGGGGCAGACTTCTTATGTACTACCAAGAATTCTTGGAGAAGATTTTCAATAACTTCATTCAAGAAGTGAGTGCCTCTGTCACTGACTAGCTCTATAGGTAACCCGTATTTGGCGAACACATTCTCAAATAAGAACTTAGTTGTTGTTTGAGCATCGTTCTTCGTTGTGGCTTTTACCTCTACCCATTTGGTTAGATAGTCAGTGGCAACAATGATATACTCAGCATGGGAACCCTTAGCTGGGGGATTAATAGGACCTACAAAGTCTATTCCCCACTTAGAGAATGCACGTCCACATATCATAGGTTTCAGTGGCATCTCATCTTTGCGTATAGGAAACTGAGTTCTCTGGCAAACATCACACCGTTTCACATAGGTATGTGCATCCATGTGAAGGGTAGGCCACCACAAGCCTGCAAATAGGATCGCTTTAATCACTCGATCTGGTCCAAAATGTCCTCCTGCTACACCTTGATGAGCAGTTTCCAAGATCTTGAGATATTCACTCTCATGGGCGCATAGTCTGAGGTAACCATCTTTACCACGTTTGTATAGATTATCACCAATGAGTGAGTAATCCAGGGCTTCTTGTTCTAGACTTCTTTGTCTGGCCAGTGTCATATCTTGAGGGAATGTTTTTGTCCTTAAGAAGGCTACTAACGGTTCACTCCAATCTGGCACTATGGACACTTGATAAAGAGTGGCATGTTCCACAGGTGGTTTAGTGCAGCAGATTGGGCATTCCTTGCACAACTTTTGGACATCAGCTTCCATAGTCGGCCAATGCACTCCGAGTCTCCTTAGTGTCTATAGGGTTCGTTGCTTTGAGTAGTGTTTCTCTAATGCACCTACATGTGCTAATTGCAACCATTTGGCGTACTCATCCTCTTCCACACAACAAGCCAAGATCCCTTGAGCTGTGTGCTTGTACATACTTCCTGCCATGATGTGATACTTTCGGGCTTTTACTACCTCTCTATCCTGTGTGTTTATTACTAGGTGGTTAGGCCCGTACGTCAATACTGGCACTAATGGCTTAGCCCACTGCGGCACCACTTCCAAATTAAACAAATAAGCATCAGAAAGGTCATCTGACACTCCTTGTGGGGCTTCTCCAGATGTGAGCCTAGAGAGATGGTCTGCTCTCAAGTGAGTCTTCCCTCTCCTTACCACAACCTCGAAATCATATTCCATTAGCAAGAGAAACCATCTTACTAATCTTCCTGTATTGCATGGCTTGTTCACGAGATATAGCAGTGCCTGATGGTCAGTAAAAAATTTAAACTTATTTGCAAGCAAGTAATGTCTAAACTTTTTAACTGCATATACCATGCCTAGTCCTTCTCTCTCCGTAGTGGTATAATTTCGTTCAGCTGCATTCAATTGTCTACTAGCATAGGCAATTGGAAGATCCATATTACCTTCACCGGTAGGCTGTGCGAGTACACACCCAATAGCATAATTGGATGCATCCACATGAACATGGAAAGGCTTATTCCAATCTGGTGTGTTCAAGATTGGTGCTGAACATAATCGCCGTTTAAGCTCATTGAAGGAATTCTCACATTCATTAGTCCACTCAAAGTTAGTCAAAAGTCCATACAGAGGCTTTGCTATGATGGCATACATGTGTATAAATCGTCGGTAATAACCGCAATGCCCCATGAAAGCTTGTACTTCCTTGACATTCTTTGGCCTAGGTAGCTCCGCTATGGCTCTCACTTTCTCTTCATCAGTGGATATGCCATTCTTTGACACTATGTGTCCTAGAATCTTGCCTTGCCTGACCATAAAAACGCACTTTTCTGGGTTCAGGCAGACTTGATATTCTCTACATTTGTCAAAGATTTGTCAGAGTTCAGGAATATGGGTTTGTCTAATGTTGGAATGAGCACAAAGATCATCAACATAGACTTCTAAGTTCTTCCTCAGGAACTCTTTAAATACATGGCACATCAGCCTCTGGAAGGTAGCGGGTGCATTGGTAAGCCCAAATGGCATTACTCTAAAGGCAAATATGCCCCATTCAGTGGCAAAAGCCGTCTTATGCTGATCTTCTAGAGCTATGGCTACTTGATTGTAGCCCGAAAATCCATCAAGGAAGTTGTACACTTCCTTGCCTGCTACTCTTTCTAAGAGATGTTCTGTGATAGGAAGCGGATAGTTATCTCGAATTGTGGCTGCATTGACCTTCTTCAAGTTAATGCATACACGCAGCTTTCCATTTTTCTTGGGCACCACTACGATGGGGGATACCCACTCAGTGTGCTCAATTTTGTAGATGAATCCAGCTTCAACCAGTCTATCTATCTCCTCTTTGATCTTAGCAGCATAATTATCATTATATGTGTATGGCTTTTGCTTAGAAGGTTTGGCCTCTGAGGTCATGGGGATAGTGTGTGAGCATATGTCAGGGTCGACACCTTTCAAATCCTTGTAACTCCAAGCGAATACATCTCTGTATTCTCTTAGCAAGGCTATCAATTCGTGCTCTTCGTCTTCCATCAGGTCATGGCCTATGTACGTGCATCTCTCTTCTCCTTCTTCCACAGCTACCACTATTTTCTTGGTGGTTTCTTTGTTATCATAGGCCTCCCCCGATTGCACCTCTCGTTTAGGCATTCTGATCATGACTCTCCTATCATCTATCTCATACTTCTTAAAATTTTTCGGGACCTCAAACAAAGACTCTTCCTCTTCTGGTGTGACTTCTCTCTTCTTTATTTTCTTTCCTTCTTCCTTCGGGGTCACATGTGTGGCTAGCCTTACATCATTTGTAAGCTCTCTGTGCCTCTGGGGTTGAAATTCTACTTCATAGAAGTATTCCTCATCTGATGCAAAAGGTGGGTCCATAATGATTGACTCTAGATCGAAGTCACTTGCATCCTCAAATGCATTAGGGCTAGGTTCACACTCTTCTAACACTGCCTCTCCCATGATTGGCTCTATGGAGAAGACTGAAATGTCATAGCCATCTTCATCACAGTGAGGTGTCCATTGTTCTTCATTGATGGCTACATCCATTGTTGCTAGGATTTCTGCCCAGCCGTGGGGTTCAAATTCTTCGTCAAGAAAGACTACAGGTGCATAGGCTGGGTCTTGAATTGATCTATGTGTTTCTTTTGCACCTATCTCTCTGGATTCTTCTCTCTTCTCTTCTTCTATTGCTACTTTGCACATCCATAAGTGGGTGTCTTCATGCATCCATGAGGATCCTGATCCTATGGAATGCACCGATTCCGTATCATCTTTGGCTCTATGGAGGGGATTCCATTGGATAGGAGGGACATCTCTATGAGAGTAATCTTTGAGATTCACTTTGGTCGTAACACCTAAGTGTTGCAGGTACAAGGAATTCGTTCCCCAGTCCTGTACCACTTGCAACTATCGCATAAAGGGTCGTCCCAAGATCATTTCATAGGCATGATTTTTGCTAAAATCACATATAGCAAATGTATGCTCAAACTCAACACCACATGTGGTGAGAGTTATTCCTTCTAACAGCCCTAAGGGTCTCTCTATGTGACCATCGGCCATTTGCAATTTCATCCTCGTGGGCCTGAGTGCTGGCTTGCCCCAACGCTTCCATAGGGAAGTGGTAGCAATTGCAACTCCTGCACCTGAGTCTAGAATGGCCTTGGTGGTGTTTCCTTGATGGGTGATAGGAAGATATGTGTTTCCCTCTTCGCCCTCACTCATGTCTCCTATCTTGTCCAAGGGTATTTCTGGCACTGTTCTCTGGGATCCTACCTGGGAACGAGGTTTTGCTATCTCTGGTACTTGTTTGGCTACATGTTTCCATAGCTCTGGCCTTACTTTGAGTAGCTCTTCTAAGGTGAGGTTGCACTGTACTTTAGTGTTTTTCACTACCTCTGTGTTCCTAGGTATGACTGAGTCCTCATTTCGTACCATGACCGTGGGTGCTCTCATACAAGTAGACTTAGCTTCCCATGGGCCTGTGAAGTGGGGTAATTCTTGTAGAGAGTTAGACTCAAAGTCTAATCTTTCCTGAGATTGGGTGCTCTCATGCTCCTCATAAATGGATGGGATGTCTTGTGGGAATTGGTCGTGTGCATCATCCACAAGTTCAATGGGAGGAGGGACTTCACTTTCTTTAGCCCATTTGTCTTCTTGAATCTCTCGTAGGAATTCTGGTGTGAACCGATTCATAGAAGATGATGTGTCTGGCTCCGTAGAGTTAGGCGCATAGGCTTCCTGGGCAGGAAGACCTACTCTTTCACTTGCCTTGCCCTTGTGTGGAGAGGCGGGTTCCTTTTCTGATTCTGCAATTAGCCTCTCTATTCTTTCTAACAGTCCTTCAAAGTGCAACAGCGTCTTGGCTGAGCTAGATATGTTAAAGAGGCGACTGGCTTTAAACATGGTTTGAGCCAATTCCACCATCTTAGCATAAATTTTAGTTCGTTCCAACTCTAGTTCTGCTCTAGGGTAGCACTTTTCATGATCAGTTACGTTTGGCCCTTCTTGGATTCTGGCCTAATATGCTTTAAGCATCATGTTTAGGTCCTCGGGAGTGGGATCTGCTAGGACTGATCCTACTCTAGGGGGTGGTGGGATGAGGTGAGGCGGGTTGGAAGGTGGCGGGTCGGATGGAGTTGGGAATGGTGGAGGTGGGGTAGTGTGAGAGGGAGTTTGAGATGTGAGTTCGGTTATCCTGGCTCTCGTTTCTCTTAGGCTTTCCTCAAGTTCACTCATTTTCTTTGCCCATTGCCTTTTCATTCTTTCACGACTATCTCTCCAAGCTCTAGTCCTCTTCTTTGTCATGCTCTCCATTTCACTAACATTTGGGCTCTTTTCTTGGCCTACGCTTTGGTTCTGTTGCAAGGCTTGGGCTCTAGTGATCACTTGCACTGGTGTAGTGGAAGTCACACTTCCTGTGGAGTCTACAACTAACCCTACGACATTGATAGGAGTGATTTTCGGCATATTATTAGGATTCTTTGGGCAGTCTCGTAAGAGATGCTCCTTTCCACACTCCTGGCAATAGCCCTCGATCGTCACTGACTGGGTTTGTGTAGGTGGAGGCAAGGGACAATCACGAATGAGATGATCTCCCTGACATTGGTCCTTTAGGAAATGGGGGTCTTACTTGCCTAGGTTGAGATCTAGAGTTGGGGTTTGTGTACATGACATTAGCATACTCTGGCTCCCAATTAGGTTCACTCGGTTCCTCACTGTAGTAGGACTCACCATGTTCACGAGACTGCATGTAGTAAGCCTGGGGACTATCAACATGCGTAGAATCAAAGCTATGGTCACTGGGATCACTTTCTGAAAGTAATGGTGTTACTGGGACTATAGCTCTATTCAGGTTTTCTTCTGCCGCTGCATACTTTACCGGAATCACATTAGTAGGAGCAGGTGGTTGTTGTGCTAGCACTCGCTGGGGTCTCAGTTGGGCCTGATATTGCAGTTGGTAATTTTGTTGAGGCCTAGTATACTATTGTGGTGGGTATTGACTCTGGTATCTTCCTTGTTGAGGGTATGGTTGAGGGTAGGTTTGACTAACCGCTTGCTTATTGTATGGACAATCTTGTGCTGTGTGATTTGTGTATCTTTGTTCTATGGTGCAGTACTGGCTACTAGGATTTACTTGGGGTTGAGCCATAATGGGACATACATTCGCCATATGGTCACCTCCACAAGTATAGCATCTTTTCATAGGGGCAAATCTTGGGATCTGTTTGCTAGTGACACCTAATTTCTGAGCTACTTTCTCTGCTAATTCCTCAATAGATGTGGATTGTGTGGAAGAGAGGCTAGAAGAACTATCAGTATCTTTATAGATTTTTGAAAGCTCTAATTCCTCCCCTAGGTTATCCTCGATGTCGATGCACATGCGTACACACTCTTCTATGGTCCTAGGGTCCTTCAAGTACACATATGATCTCAATTTGGTACTTAGCAATCCATCCAAGAATAAAGCCACTTGCTTAGCTGGTGTGGGTAACTCAGGGACAGGGCATCTCTCTAGGTATTGCCTAAATCTTCTTCTGGAAAGTCTCACGGTTTCTTGAGGGGTTTTCTTGAAGCTGTGAATCAGCGAGGAAGTGTTATGTCTTATGCCACTTTTAGAGAATTTGATAATGAATGCCTCTAGAAGTTGGCCTATGCTCATGAACTGCCTCTCGTTTAGTGGCTGAAACCATGTCAGGGCGGTGTTCCTAAGGGTCAGACCAAAGGCATTGTACTGCGTGAACAGATCTTCAACTTGTTCAGCTCTCAAGGCTTGCCTAAACTCATCCACATGATCGTATGGATCTCCAGTGCCATCGAAGTAGTTCTTCATGGACTTAACTAGCTGAGTCGGTCTCAAAGTCCTTGTGTGCTCTCTAGGTCTTGGTAGAGGGAACTCATCCGCATTTCTTTGATTCCTTGGAGCTCTAAGTACCTCAGGTTCCACTCTATTTGTTTCCGTTCTCGTTCTTTCTCTGCCTCCTGGGTTGGCAAAGCTTACTTCTGGCCTATCTCTACTTCTGTCTCTTTGAGCTCCATGAGCTTAGGATGCTCCAGCTCCAGGGTGACCATAGGACACATTCGATCTTGATTGGGGGAAAATGAATTCACCCTTCCAAGTGTAAGCATGCCTGTCATGTTCTGTAACCACAAAGATCCTCTTTGAAGCGTGATCTAAGTAGGTCACTCTGCCTGGGCTATCAGGATCTTTGAACTCATAGATCATGATTGACCCTACATCATTTGGCCTATTTGATTTATACCTCCAAAAGGCTTCATCGGTCTATTGGTTTAGGAGCAGATCTATACTCTTATTGTCCTGGGGAACCCACTCGGGATTGAGGATTCTAGTAAGAACAGATTTCCCTCGAGGGGTCCTAGGCTCTCCTCCTACGTTCCCTTGCTCTAGGTCACCTATGTTCGTCTCAGGGATCACATTCCCGAATTCATCTGTCCTATCTGGGTGACTAGTGACCACATATATGGTTCCTTCTTTGTCCAAGTATGCTCCGTTTTCAAACTTGACAGCTGGGTGTTCTAGTCCAATGGATTGGTCCGGGTTTTTAATCTGGACCACGGATCTTCCTAGGCCGTCCTCATAGATGCTAGCACCTAATCGGTTGGTCCTAAGGTATTCCAATTGCGTTTTGTAGGGGCCTTCCACCCTATACAAATATGGCACACCTGAACTCCCCGCAGGTCTCTCCATACCTTGAGACATCTCTGATTCACTAGTCTCAGAGCTAGGGTAATGCGAGTGGTGGCTCAACTGTTGGGCCCAAGACCTAGCAGTATGATTAACGCTAGCCTCTAAAGACCTAAGACTTTGTCTATCTCTTACTAGATGTTGTCCTGATCTAAGGTTCATATGCCTATTTAAGTAGCCCAATTTTTGCCCAAAGCACAACCTCGTTGCCGATCAATTGGTGTCAGTCACTTGATTCTTTTTTAATGTGTTATTGTGTTTATGATCTTGTCTGATATCGCGTCGTCCGGAATATTTGAGTTAATTTTCCGCATTTAAGTTGATCGTCCCACGTTAAATTCTTTTCCTTTAAAGTTATCGGTCACACACAGGTCATCCCTTGAACTTGATTTCTTAGATAGTCTTTGACTTGTCTTGTGCGTATCGTTGTCTTGACTTACTCATAGCACTACTCGAACTTAACCTAAGCTAGGAATTGACAAAGGGAGTTGAGAATATTTCGACCTTTCTTGCTGATCCCTTGCTTTATGATGCTCAAGAACCCGGTTCTCAAGCTTGCAAAGAAACCCTTGCTTTGGAGGCTCTCAATTGCTCTCAATGGACCTGTGAAAGTCCCAAAGTTAGCTCAAGACTTAGATTCAAATGATAGACTAATCACTTTCATGCATGTAATTTGGATATCAATTATGTCCCCTGTCTTTATTGCAAACAATTCTAGAGATCCCTTGGTTTTGTTCCCCCTAGGTATGGTATTTGATGCACAGGATTTTTCTCAAGACACACTTGTAGGGACCTCACAAATCACTAATTATTAGACCAATATGCCAAAAACTATCCCCCAAAACTTGGAATAAAAGCCCTAATTTTTTGGGCCAAAAAGCCTGTCAATCGCGATCGATAGGTCTATCAATCGTGATTGACAGAGGTGTTCGTCGGGGCCTGTCGGTCGCGATCGACAGAGTCGATTGTGGGTTCTGTCAATCGCGATCGTCATGTTTTCCGGGATTTTCACTGTAAATTCAGTCGATCGGGGCTGTGTCCGTCGCGATGGACACATGGCAATGCGAGAAATTCAGTCAATCATCAAAATTCAGTCGGTCGCGATCGATGGTGTCAATCGCGACTGACAGAGGTGTCGGTCGTGGCTGTCGATCGCGATCGATGGTGTCAATCGCGATTGACAGGGTCAGTCGATCGTCTCTGTCGGTCGCGATCGACAGGTCTGCCGGTCGCGATTGACAGGGTCTGTCGGTCGCGATTGACAGATGTTGTCGATCGTGGCTGTCGATCGCGATCGATGGTGTCGGTCGTGATTGACAGAGAAGCATGGATTTTTTTTACTATTTTAGGTGATTTAGAGTGTGCTCCTTATGTGTATCCTTATGGTGTGCTTTGTTTTACCAAATGGCCGATTTTTCTGCCGATCGCGATCGACAGACGTCTGCGACACAGAGACAGTTTCGTGATTTTTCGTACCTGCACAAAGTGCTGGAGATGATGATGCAGCAAGAACCTGCAAGAATGCTCAAGAAACATGCAAAAACAACGCACACAATATCGCTCTCTCGCTCTCTCTCACAAGTGGAATGAAGGAAATGAGGTGGAGAAGGTGATATGATCAAAAAACTGAAATTTTTCGCGATGATGGAGATGAAGGTCGGATATGGTGAGGATGATGATGGTGATGATGGTGGTGAGGTAAGAAGGAGAAAAATAAGAAAAGTAAAGAAATTACCTACAACGCCAACGTTTCAAATCTACGTCTTACCATCACACGCTCGTCCTCAAAGCTTGATCCCTGGCAACGGCACCAAAATTTGATGTAGCTCAGTGATGAGTAGCACCTCCTTTAATGTCAATCCGGGAAACGTGAGGATGGTATGAAGACCTCGAGCAAGTGAAGGCACAAGTGCGTGAGTGAGAAGCACACTGACATGCACACACATACACACACACGCGCACACAAGGTAAGACAAGGAGTGAGAAGCAATGGAGTTCTTTAGATTACTTCCAAAAAGCTCTTACAAGTTCAAATCAATTACAAGCTAACCTCAAAAATGAGCTCTCTAGCTCTATTTATAGTTTTTGACTAGGTTTTGGCCGTGTCCAGACCTAGTGTCTGGCCTAGTTAAAAATTAGGTTCTAGGGCCTATTTGAAGACTCAAACGAAGTCTAAAAATTATGAAAATTGGTAGGTAGCTACTTCGAATGCTCCTCAAGCTCAAGGACTCCTTGGCTTGCATAAAATGGAGCTACAAAAATATGAAATGGTATCTACACTGGCTTTTAGTGATGAAAATCACTATTGTTGTAGGGATTTCTTCTAACAATTTGACATACACATCTTCGAGCTCCCTACTTGCTCCTTCTCCTTGTGTGTCCCCCTCTTTGATATGCTTTAGTGTCCTGAAAAAATAACGGCCTACTTGCCAGATCGTCGTTGACTACTCTGTCTACTTGTGCCTTCTCTTCGCTCTGACTCCCTTCGTAAGCTTCCTTGCCTTGTGAGTCCTTCAGTTCCTTGACTACTGCTAATAGCAATGTTCTATAAAGACATCCACCAAGGCAAAAAATCTCTTTATGGCAACACAAAATGCACCCTAGTTAGGAATGGCAGTGTATAGCATTAGATGTTTCTTTCTACTTTGTATTGGCCATCTTTTTGTTTTAGTTACTTCCTTTTGTAAGAAGCATGTATTGCATTTTACTTGCAAATGTCTCCCTTTTTTCCATATTATCTCTCACTTACATTATTTCAAAAAACAAAAGAAGAAAGAAGAAGAAAAAGAAGAAGAAGAAGAAGAAGAAGAAGAAGAAGAAGAAAGAGAAAAAGAAAGAGAGAGAAAAGAAAAAAAAGAAAAACAAAAAAAAGAAAAAATATTATTTTTCTCCGGGGATGGAGAATGTCTAAGTGGTGGGCAACCTGTACCGGGTTACTTTGATATACCCGTAAAATAACATATTTTATGTTTGCTTTTCAAGATGCAAAAGCCAAATACAAGCCAAAAGCATATTGCACTTAAGAGGACACACCACATAGAGCATATAGCTCAAGAAATTGATCTACATTAGACTTGACAATGAATAAGGAGAGAAAATCACAATATATGTGAGAATACTATGTTCTTCCTTTTGGCGCTATTTTTTAGGAAGAATACCAAATGTTGAGGCGCTTTTGAGATGCTTAGAGTCTCTAGTATATTGCGAAATTTTGAGTTGAATTTGTGTTGCAATTCTTTGAAATCTTCAGCGTTATGGTAAATTTTCACTTTCATTATCCATTTTTAGTTCATTTATTTTCAATACATAAGAAAATTGAGATAAGAATTTAATATTTTAAAAATTAAGTATCTCAAACTTGGAAATGCATTTTGTGGGAATTCACCTCAAATTTACATAGGATATGGTGATAAGAAATGTGCACAAAACATGGTCAAAAGGGGACAATCATTGACAAAATGAGCATTTTCATGTGTGAGATTGTGAGACAGCTTGAGAGGGAAGCAACTATCCACTAGAAAGAACGTTTTGGGGGTAAGGCCTCTCTTTCTCAAGTTTTCACATGCAACATTTATATGTGGAGAGAACTAAGCTTTGGGACATTGTGATGGTTTATTTTGTTGTATAGACTTGTAATTTGTTTATTTTTATTGCATGAAACAATATTCTAAGAGCCCTCAAAACTTCTCCTAGGGTCAAAGTTTTCATAGGAAATTTTTTTGCAAGAAAATGAGAATTTGAAATTTCCCAACTACATGGAAATGGTTGAAGGGACATCATGGTTTCTTCACCCTGATCTTTCCTCTTCATGATTTAGACATTTTTGACTAAGAAATCATTGACTCGAGCATCACAATTTCCCAACCACTGGATAGAGACACTTTTATTACTTCTCCATTGCAATTTCCCTTACACATCATTGAAAAATCATAGTAGCTTGATGACGGGACATTGTTAACCAAGATATCACTAGGTGGGACATTATTGGGAAAGAAATTATGGCTTCCTACATAGACATGAGAAATCGTTGACTTCAATGCAATAATTGACTTTTTCCAAATCATCAAAGGAATTACAATTGGCCATCATCATGGGTGCTACATTACAATTTCCATGGGAAATTGTGAGAGCTACATTATTATTTTCTCCCTCCAAGATAAAGATATGATAGGGAATTTTTTTCAATTTTTGGAAAACTTTTTTGGTTGATTTCTACCCTTGAATGTTTTCCCTAGGTTGTAGTGAGCTATTAGGAGCATTCCAATGATGAAATATGATCCTTAAGAATTGGACTTGAACTCCGATGAATAGTGTGGTACAGGAACTAGGTAATCCTCAATACTACTTTTGTGCTTTTGAATGGTTGGGATACATAGAAATGAGTAAATTGATAACCATTCGGTATCTTGTTAATCAAGATGTCATTGGGTGAGACATTATTGGGAAACAAACTGTGGATCCTACATGGACAAGAGAAATTATTGACTTTAATGCAATAATTGACTTTTTCCAAATCATCAAAGGAATTACAATTGGCCATCATCATGGGTGATACATTACAATTTCCATGGGAAATTGTGAGAGCTACATTGTTATTTTTTTCCTCCAAGATAAAGATATGACATATATATATTTTTTCATTTCTGGCAAATTTTTTGGTTGATTTCTACCCTTGTATGTTTTCTCTAGGTTGTAACAAGTCAGATGGAGCTGAGGTATCTGAATAAAGATTAGGATCATTCCAATAATGAAAAATGATCTTTAAGCATCATATTTGAGCTTCAATGAATAGTGTGGTGTGGAATCTAGGTAATTCTCAATATTACCTTTGTCCTTTTGAATTGGTGGTATACATAGGAATTGCGAGTAAACTGATAAGCATTCTGTATCTAGAGAGGGGATAGTATGTTGATGGAGCTTTATCAAGAATGAGATTTGGATAGAGTTGTTTGGGCATTCTTTCTGAGAGTAGGACTCTCTCCTAGACAAGTATCGATCTATGAGTTGAAGAGTCTTACATCTAAGGGAATTCCTCCTACCTACTTAGATATAGATAAGGGGTACTATTGGATATTGGAAGAGAGTAAAAAGAGTAAATACCACTACCATGGAAAATATTTGTTACCTCCCCAACAATCCATAAGTAGAGAAATGGAATCAAAACTAGTAGAATGCATGAGGTTCGAAAGAAATCTAGGAACATGTGGATCAAATGTACATAAGAAAGTCCCACAAATGATCATTGTATATATAGATCAAAATATAAATGCCAAATGGGAGGTAGGCTAAGAGACCAAAGATGAGAAAAAGAAGTTGCATCCATACAAGATTCACAAATATTCCTTGTATCTAGACTTCACGAGTATGATAGATTATTTGGGCCATCCTAGGTAGCAAACTGAATGAAGAAATATTTTGATTTCTTAGGAGATCCATATGAACATGTGTTTAGACAAGTCATAATAACCAAAAACATTTATACCTTTTTTAAACCAATATGAATCCTTTGAATTGACTCTCATTGCAATGGAATCAATATGGTTCCAATTGCTAGATAGAAATGCATTTGGAGAAATCAATCATTTGATGATGAATTCATTAGAGATTTCATTACAAGAGGAGTGCACTTTTGATACTTCCTCTCAATTTTTTTTTTGTGTAAAGCACTTGATCACAAAATATTCAAGATAACCACAAGAAGATGCAAGCACTATGTGGATTGTTGCCTTGTGAGAGATTTGTTAGATAGGATCAATGCCTCACCCTTATGAAGCTCTACTGGATTGATTAGTGGCACTTTGTTTTGTAAGGCCCCCATTATGAGGTGCAACTGTGTTATGAGTGTTGAATTACAATGGGCTCCCTCACATTGTGGTTAGATGAGTTCCAAAATCAACCAAGATGGTGAGGGCTATGTATCGGGAAAATATAGAAGAAAGCTTGAAGGGTAAATAGTAGTGGTAGACCTCTCAAAAGACGACATGTAGGGCATGTTGAAAACATCTCTCAAAATATATCCATGTTTGGAGTTTTGGGAGAACTTCGGCAAAGGGTTCGAAGAAGTTATGATAGCCTATTCAGGCATCTTCATGACTCCATGACTTTAGAGTTTGATCAAAATGGACTTCATTAAAAGGTCAATAGTGCCACTTTAGGTGACTTTGATATGGTGAACACCAAAGTCCAGTTTAGTCCACTTCAATCGTGGCACAAATGTGCAAGCCTATCTCAAATTATGTGGATCTAAGCAATGCCCATCTAAGCACTACTTGTCGATCTTCTATTCCACCACTTGATATTAGTGAACTATCCTTTTTCCTATCATGGTGCATTCATTGTGCCGTAGAATCTAATTATGATCAATCATGAGTTACGTGAGTAGAGTCACTACAAAAGACCTAGGACAACATCTATAGATAGGATAGCTACAAGCTATTCCAAATATGTGACATTTGTTAGCCAACGTTCCTTGCCAAGAATTTGATGATCACATCTATGATACAAAATTGAGGTTGTACATAGTGTAAAGACTAGCTCTTTTAATGTTCATCTGGATCACCATCTAAGCTCCAACAAGTGGAGTGCACATGTGATTGAAGAGATCTTTATATTGTTCCTATAATAATAATTTTTTATTTTAATCCAATGCAGACAAGACATGGGCATCCCACTTAGGTCTATCAAATTGATCTCCCCATACTAATCAATAGTGATGATAATATATATCAATTTTTCATCCTAGCCCATAGCTTACTTTTGATTCGGAAAATAGATTGAATCGAAACAAATTATTGCAGAAGTGTGAGCCAAAGAATCTCCTAAAGAATGTATTTCTTCTACTATTTTTCGAATTGATTCTAGTTTCAACATGACTATCATTTGCGTCTTCCACAATTTCTCACATGATATTAGAGCTCCAATAGCTTTGAGAGCTAGCAGTCATGGTATTCTTATCAAGAAATATATCCATCGTGGCTAAAATTTGCATCCAAACATGTGGCTCAAAATCACCATCATTAAATCATTCAAGAATATATGATGGTTCATTTATTGATCTATCTTGGATTTCATTCTTTGTGAGATGTCTGCTCATCAATCTCTGCTTTCTTTCTGAGCTTTTACATTATCATCCACCAAGGGCTAATTTTGATGATTTATTCAAGAGAAAATTATCTTCATCTTTGTGGACAATGTTCCACTGGATGGGAAGGATTTCTCTATGTTCAAATGTGTGTAGACTTATTCTAGTTATAATCCCCAAGTGCTGTAGATACAAAGCATTGTTATCTCAATTTGCACTACCTTCAAATTGATGCATAAATGATCTTCCTAGAATCATCTCATAATTATTGGCTAGAATTAAATTGTAGGATTTTAGAGTGTGGTCAATTTCTACTCCTCAAGTGCTTAATTTTACATTTCTAGCAATCTGATTGGTCTTTCTATATGTCCATCAACCAATTGCAATTTTAGATGATTTATATGTAGTGCAAGTTTTCCCCACTTTTCCTAGAGGGATTTGGTGGCTATTAGTACTCCTATCCCATTCTCTAAAATTGCTTTCATATTGTGCTCAATGAACAAAATAGGTAGGCATGTATTGCCCTCATCTCCTTCACTATATTCCTCTATTTTATCAACTATAACTTGTTTTACACTCAAGCTATCTGATACTTGTTTAGTCTCTAAAGTTTTAGCTTTAGAGTGTTTGGATCCACATATTTGGCCATTTTTTTCCATAAGTGTGGCTTTGCATGTAGAACTTATTCTACAGCTAAGGTGCACTTAACCTGAGCATTCTTTAGAAGCTCCAAGCTAGGTGTGCTTTGCATTATTGTGGCCATTGTAAATCACACTGATTTTGCATTTTAAACTATCAATTCTTGTTTGTGCTCTCATGTGTGTTGAGGAAACTCTAACAAATCCTCATCTTCTTCTACAGATAAATCTATCTATGAAGCAGTTCCATTTGTAGGGTAATCTAAAAAATGAGATTTTTTATTGTCTTGAATCTTTTGTATGGGAGTTTCTTGACCTTCTTCCCACTCTTTTTTCAATCTAAATTCTTTTCCTTCATTCCTTAAGTAATCAAGACATTCTCCTTCTACTTCAGCTATCATTAAGCTATTATCTAGCTCTTCATAAGCCATGTTATTAGACACTCTAATATAAGGTCCTTTTGTTAAGGACTCAACTAAAGCTGGCACAATTTGAGCCTAAATGGGAATTTTTAATGGTGCACTCTCTTTTCTATGCTCCAATTGAAGCATTTGTAGTTATTTATCCATAAAAAAAGTGAGAATACATTTTTGAAATACAACTATGTGTGTACGCTCTCTGATTAGGCTAGCTTCCTAAAGAATCATATGAGATAATTTTATGATTTTCTTGCACATGCTAAGCTTTTCTTTCTCTAATTGAGTATCATGGTACTATTGGTGTTGTATTCCACACTAGGACCACTTTTAACCTGAGCTTCATAAGCTTTAGACATCATTTCTATGTCTTTAGGGATGGGGTCTACAAGTAGAAAACCTACCTTCTTTTTCTCAGAGTCTTCTTGGGTTTGATCTCCTAGATTTCTCTTGTGATACTTCCATTTGTGCATCCTATAATTCCTTTCTAAGCTACCCATTTTCTTTTCTCATTTCTTACCAATCTTTTCCTTGACACTTCTGATTTGTCCTTGATTACATATAAAGTAATCCATCTGGTTGCATCATCAAAACATAATATCTGGATCCATTTATGCTATAGTCCCTTGAAGGACCCCACACATCTGTATGAATCAATTCAAGCATATTTGAATATTTATATCCTGATTTATTGTATGAACTTTTGTGTGCTTTACCTAATTGACAAGCTTCACACTTGTACACCATGTGTTGTCCTTAACATTTCCTTTATGGCTCTCTCATTGAAATGACCTACCCTTTTATGCCCTAGGTCTTCCATAAGTAAACAAAGCATGTCCCACATTACCTTGGATTTTGAGAGTAAACAACCTTCCTTCCTTTTTACCTGCAATGATATTTCTATATCCCTGATTTGGATCTTGCACATAAACACCATCATTTGTGAATCTGACTTCATATCACTTCTCCACAATTTGCCCTACACTTATCAAATTTTTAGGAATAGTAGGAACATAAAGTACCTTCCTCAAGAGTGTACTTACATTCTTTGTCTTCACTGATCCAATGCTTTCCACTTTATGCTTAGTGTTGTCACCTGTTTGAATTGTATGTCCATTCACCTTTGCTTCCATATCAGTCATCAATGATATATTGCCACTCAGATGATTACTACATCCTGAGTCAATATAAAACACCCTTTGATCTTCTCCTACTGCTTCATGAGTTGCATTCAAGATGAGAGTCATGTCATCCTTCTGATCTGATGCATAATTATAATAATTGTTGTTGTAGGACTGAGATTGAAAACTTCTTCCACCTCCTCTAGCATATGATGTCCTACCACCTCTTCCTCTGAAGTTGCCTCTTTGGTTTCTTCCTCCTCTACCTCTTTGATTAAAACTCTGATTATTATTTCCTCCATTTTGATTGTTATACCAACAATCATTTGCCAAATGATTGGTTCTGCCACAAATCCAACAAGCTTTAGTATTATCTTTGTTCTTACCTCCTCTTCCTTTACCTCTGAAGTTCATCTTCCCTTTTGTAAAGTTAGCTTGACTTGAAGATCCTTCATCATCAGTTAACTGCTTCCCTTTTCCATTCTTTTTCTTGTCCTTGGAGTACATATCTTGACTTGCACTCCTATCATTGTCTCCTTTAATGTCATGTTCAAAAGTTAGCATGTGCCCTAGCAATTGATTAAGATCAGGAGTAAAGTGATCAAGTGACAATTCTATGGACAATATGAAAGGCTTCCACTTCTCATCTCCTCTCATACCTGTAAGTTGCCTTACCAACTTATCCTCTTCAATGTCTTCATCTACTGCTCCCAAGCTATCTGCAATATCCTTCATCCTTGCCACATAATCAGAAATTGATTGTGAGATCTTTTTCTTGAAGGTTGTAAACTCTACCCATAATGAAGACTTCCTTGACTTGGTTGTATTTTGGAAATGCTCTTCCAAAGCATTCCACACATCTGTTGCAGTTTCTAATCCTCTGATGTGAGGAAGAAGATAATCATTTACAGTCATGTAAATGATGCTCCTAGCTTGAGCATCCTTTTTCATCCAACTCTTCAAACCTGCAAGTTCCTCCCTAGTTGGAACACTAGGATCTTCAAACTCAGGCTTTTCTTCTTCTCCTGTAATGAATGCCATCAAATCTTTGCTCATGAGGTGTGCCTCCATCCTCATAGACCAAGTTGGATAGTTCTCCCTATCTAGCTTATCAATCTACAAGCTTTCTCCCATCTTTGATCTTCTGTGTCTGCAATTACTATGATTTATGATAATAAAGTGTACCTCTGATATGAAGCTTCAATCCTTCTTGATCCTTTGAACTCGTACTTGATTCTCCTTCAGGTTTTCTTTCAAACTTTGATCCTGTGCTCCTTTAATTTGAAAGAACTTCAATGTCTGCAACAGTCGGGACTTCCAATGCTCTTTACTTCACTTGTATTGCACCTTCAGCTCTGATACCACTGTTGGAGACCTTTTAATCTCCAAATATTCGATTTGTCTTGACTTAAGAACTTCTCTATATCAAGAATAGATCAAACTTTACACAAACTTCAAATTATCTTTCACATATATTAAGAAATACTTCTCTAAATGAAGCTCTCTTCATCTTCAAGAGTCTGCTTCAGAAATAGACTTCAATCTCTTAGTATTACTTCGATTTTAATCATTCAAATGTTACTCACATATCCATGCTACCTTTGCGCAACTATATTGAGCATTAGTTCTTCAAAAGAACTGTTAAATTTCTAATTTGATCACTTAGATCAAACCTGTGTCAGAAACTGTCTTCTAGAAATGACGACTTCAACATAGTCAACTTCTTAAGTTGATTTCTCACAGCACAGATCCGTTTTGCTAAATGCTTTTAGTCATAGCTTCCTTATCTTCTAACCTTAGATTTTGAGTGCTCACTTATTAAAAACTTTACACTGTGCACTGAGATCTAAGCAAAACATTGACACGAAAAAGTGTTTGACTCGGAGAAGTCTTTCTACAGACTTTACATACAAATGTTCCTATTGATCATACTCACAGCATGAAAGGAATTAGATCATGAAACTTTGAACATAGCTTAATTAACTTCCAAATTAGATGTGTACAAAAGGATTTCTAATCCACATTATCAAACTGAGAGAAATCAAAGAAAGACCCGATGCTAACTCGTAAAGATCACTCTCTACACATCTCCTTTAATGACACTTGGCTTCTAATGACTCTCTCATGTATTTCTTTACAGCATTGACTTATATACATATGGTTCTAGACTTATCCCGCATCTATTACATTATTCCTCATCATCCTACGATTATCTATACTCAAATTACAAGAATTTCCAACTGTAATATACATATGTATACAGGCTTCACTTTTGAGATCTCTTCACTTCCTCAAGTGACTTCTTGAACTTCAATCTGATTATAGACTTGCTCCAAACTCTTTGTAATCATCAATTTGTGATTGTTCTGTTCCAACAATGATAACCATTCAGAATGCTCCACTGGGACAATGATCCTCACATCCTCTAGCTTTTCTATTTCTTTTTTGATCGCTTATGCATACTTTGGATTAAGTCGATAAATCCTTCCTCTTACTGGCTTAGCATCATGAATCAATGGAATAAAATGCTCTCCAAGATGAACAAGAATTCCTTCTAAGTCATGGTAACTCCATGCAAACACATCCTTTAAATTTTGCATGAAAGTGGTTACCTGATGGAGCAAGGACGGATGATCCCAAAGCCATGTTGCTAGTAAGATTGGTTGTGAATGCTCCTCGTTTCCAAGATTGACTTGTCTTACAGGTTGAGATGTCATGGCTGATTCTTCGTTTTGGTCTTCAAAAATGCATTGTGGATAGGCCGGAGATTCCTCTATGTTGACCTTTGATTCCTTTTCTTGCATCCATGAAGGTGAAAGCTCTTTCATCCACTGTATGTCGGATGGTATCAATAAGTCGTCCACTGGAGCTCTTTTCTCCTTTCCTTGCGTCAAATCCTTCAAAACCCTTTTCTTTTCCCTCCTCAAGTCCATGGCCGGTTCTCTAAGTCCAAGAGTTTTTACCTGTTCAGACTCCCCTTCACAAATAGATATGCCATAACATGGAAAGGATTCCATCCATTCCAAAAGATCTTGGTCATTGTTTATTTCAATTTCATTACATGCTTCAGCAATAGGAATGTGTTGTTCTTCGAGAATAGTGAAAGAATGAGCATTACCTCCATGAGATCCTTTCGGATCTAAATGTACTTGTTTCTGTACTTGCCTTGGTAGGCTAACTAAAATAGTATCATTTCCCCAATCATGCATGGCTTGGATGTGCCTTAGCCATGGCCTTCCTATGAGTAGAGGAAAGCCTCTATTGACCTGCAGTAGATTTAACACCACAAAATCTAGAAAGAATGTCAGCCCGTCCATCTCTACCGGTACCTTTTCTACAATACCAAGAGGTTTAACTCGACTCTGGCCAGCCAAGGTTATTGTGAACTTTGCTTCACCTGAAAGTTGGAACCCAAGTGATTTGAGGGTAAAATTTGGCATGAGATTTATGCCTGAACCTCCATCGATTATGAATCCATTTATAGTTATTCCATATATAGTGACTGATAAACATGGACTCCTGAAGTCAGTTAGAGAGTTGGTTGATACCTTTGTGAAGTCCTCGGAAATTGAGGCTTTCATCAGGTTTGTTGGAGTGTGCCCACCACTTATTGCAAGCATTGTCGGAGGAGACACAATGTCTCTATGATCCCTATAACTTCACTTCTAAACCTTTCATCCAGTCTTAATAGATCATACAATGATACCTGCTGAAAGGTGTCCTTTAATATTTCCTCTGTCTTGATGATGGATGGTATTGGCCAAGGTAGAGGAGGCTTGTTACATGAATGGAGTTCCCTCATCATTTCTTCAAAAACTTTGTCTATTTCCTGCAAAACTTCAGAATTTTTCGTACCTGAATTTTAAACTTTGGCACACTTTGGAGCAATATATTAAAGACAAAATGAAGCTTAAAATCAATAAAAATGAGTACAATGAGAGGGCAAACAATTCTCTGCAATCTGGTACTTTTAGATTTGTGAAAATCTAACTAGAACTCTACAACAAGAGTAGTAAAATCATGAGAAAATGAGATAAGCAAGCAAAGGGGCTGCTTTCTAGAGTTTATCACTTCACTAAACTAAGTAAGAAACTTGTGGAATGCATAGAAGTCAAAAGAAAATGTAGAATGGTGCTTATATATGAAGTATTTTGATGGCAATGCACCATAGTGTGCTCTCGTTCTCGAGAGCTCCACAAGGATATCCTCGAAGTAGAAAAATGAGCTCCAAGCACCGCACACATACTCTGCACAGAGGCAACAAAATATATAGAAAAACATAGTACACAGGGAGCATGAACACAAACTTCTCAGATGTTATAAATGTAGTCAAACCTACAGTCTATGGCTGATCAGGCCACTATATGTTTTATTACAAAACATATACAAAAGTTTTCGGTGGCCATTTGGCCTTTTACATGGACACTAACAATAACAATCTCCCACTAAAGGCCAATATGGCCAGAGTTACTATGGGATAAAAATGAAGAAGATAAAGTATACCTGAGTGTAAGTATACAAGCTATACCTCCCACTCGATGGGCATGTTACACAGTATACAAGTGACTATGTAAGATCATAAAACAAGTAACCCCCATCAAGTGACAACAGTGTCGAAAGCTATCATGTGGTAGAGCTTTAGTCAAAGCATTTGCAGCATTATCGCGAGTATGCACCTTCTCAAGAATAATGTGCTTTGCGGCTAAGCAATCTCTAATGAAGTGATACCTCACCTCAATGTGCTTGGTCTTTTCATGATAGACCAGATTCTTAGCCAAAGCAATGGCACTCTGACTATCACTGAGCAAGCAAAGTACATGCTAAGGTAGACCCATATCACAAGAAAGACGAGAAAGCCACAATGCTTCCTTACATACCTCACTTGCTGCAACATACTTTGCTTCTGTGGTGGAAATAGTTGTACATTATTGAAGACGAGATCTCCCAGCAAAAGCAATGGCACTCTGACTATCACTGAGCAAGCAAGATACATGCTCAGGTAGACCCATATCACAAGAAAGACGAGAAAGCCACAATGCTTCCTTACATACCTCACTTGCTGCAACATACTTTGCTTCTGTGGTGGAAACAATTGTACATTATTGAAGACAAGATCTCCCAGAGATAGCACCTCCAGCAAAATGAAAAATGTACCCTGATGTAGACTACACAAATAACATAGTCAGCATCTGTGTAACCAATAATGGATGCTTTTTCTCTACCTAACCATAGGCACTTGTCTTTAGTGCCACTCAGATATCTCAAAATCATCTTGACCACTTCCCAATGTTGCCTGCTAGGATTAGTTATATATCTGCTCACAACTTCCATTGCAAATGCAATGTCTGGTCTCGTAGCTGCCATAGCATACATGAGACTACCAACAATAGACTAAAAAGGAATTTTGGTCATGAATTCCTTATCCAAGCAACATGCATAGGGTAGTCATCTTGACCATTGGAGAGAAGATTTCCTCGAAACCAACACCATGTTGTTGCTTAAAACCCTTTAAAACAAGTCGTGCTTTATACTTTGGAGAAGCATTATCAGATGTGAATTTCAGCTTATATACCCATTTACATGGTAATGCTCTTCTGTACTTTGGCAAAGGTACTAAATCCCAAGTACCATTCTTGTGAATAGAATCCAACTCACTCTTCATGGTACACTCCCACTTGACATGATCCATTGTCTACATAGCCTCTTTGTAGCAAGAAGGCTCACCAGCATCTTTACCATAACAAAATCCAAACATAGAACATATCTATCAGGTGGATGTGAACCATGTGTAGAGTGTCTCAATTATTGCTAAATAGGAACATTTGCATACTGATCTGATCGGACATTCTCTTAAACATCCCTATGTGCAACATTTTTATGCATGCTAACTGGAGGACTAGTATCCTCAAACACCACTCTTTTCAATTCAACTCCTTAATGGGCTATTTATGCATCTTAGACTCATTGAAAATGACATCACTACTTCTAGTCACTGATCGTGTTTCAGGATCCCATAAGCAATATCCAAATTGTCCTTCTTGACCATATCCAAGAAAAATGCATTTCTTTGACTTATGATCCAGCTTTTGTGTAAGATTCTTGGGTATATGGACATATGCCTCACATCCAAAAACTTGAAGATGATCATAATATGGTGGCTTCCCTATCCATAACTCTTGTGTCACTTTCAGACCTTTGGTAGTACTAGATGAAAGGTTAATCACGTGAACTAAAGTCAATAATGCTTCTGCCCAAAAGCCTTGTGAAAGATTTGCATGATGCAGCATAGAAAGTACTCTATCTTGAATAGTTCTATTCATCCTTTCAGCTACACCATTCTGTACTAGGGTATAAGGAGCTGTAAACTCTCTATAAATTCCTCTATACTGATAGAAAAGGCTGAATTCATGTGAGGTATACTCACCCCCATTATCTCAACGTAAAGCCTTAACCTTATTTCCTTTTTTAGTCTCAACTGAAGCAAGCCATTTTCTGAAAGTAGGGAATACCTCATCCTTTGCTTTGATAGGATATACCCAAACTTTTCTTGTAGCATCATCTATGAAAGTGACAAAATAAAGAGAACCACCTAATGATCTTGTGGGCATAGGACCACACACATCTGTATGAACGAGATCTAAAGGTTGAATTGAAGAGTCAATGTGCATCTTGTGCACATTTCTAGTTTGCTTTCCATATTGACAATGCTCACAAAATGAAAAATCAGAGAAAGATAACACAGGTAAGCAGCCGGAACAAGAAAGATTTTCCATTCCACTACGTGATATATGGCCCAAACGGCCATGCGAAATACAAGCCATAGGTTGTTCAGTAATAGTTAACAAGTGTTCTTTCTTTGATAAAAATAAAGGATAAAATGAGCCAACTTTGCTTCCTTTTGCAATAACCATATTGCCCTTTGATATGCAAAAGAACTGAGCATAGAAGACCACCTTGTAGCCAAGGTCATCAAGTTGACCGGCTGACATTAAATTGCATGATAACTGAGGTACATGGCATACATTATGCATAGTAAACTTTGAACCATCAATGAACTACACAACCACATCTCTGATCCCAACAATGTCACACTAGTAAGAGTCACCAAGTCTCACAGTACCAAGAGACTTTGCTGCATAAGCAGAGAACCATTCTCTATCTCGTGTCACATGGAAAGAAGCACCAAAATCTAGTAGCCACATGTGGGAAAGAGAATCAGCCATAAGAGCCTCAGTTGGCAGAGTGCTATCAAGTGTCAGCACATCAGCATCATCAAAAATAGCATTAATTTCTTCAATCGTCACAGTCAAGGTAGATGGTGCCTGTAGTTGTCTAACATACCCATCAACATCCTGTCCTTTACCTTTAGCATTCTTTAATGCATAACAGTCTTTCTTCATGTGTCCATTCTTATGACAATAATGGCATTCGATATCCCTCTTCTTTGATTTACTTCTACTCTTATTCCTTTGACCATTCTTTTCCTTATTCTTGCTCTTGTCATGTCACTGATTCTTTCCTTCTTAAGAATCATGGACATTATATGCATCTCCACTTTGAGATCCAACGATAGATTTTCTACTAATCTCCTCACCCAAGAGTGCTCCACATATGTCATCATAGACCAGTTTACCACTAGCTGCACTATTGCTAATAGCTATGAAAAATGTATCCCATGATGATGGCAAGGTGCATAACAACAAAACAGCTTTCATTTCATTATCCATATCCACTTGTGAGCCTATAACTGGGAGAATATAGCATCAAACTCATTTTGATAAGCAACAACACTATATGTGTCCTTCATGTGAAGGTCATATAATTTTCTCATCAGATACACTTTATTTGATGTAGTCTCTTTTTCATATCTATTGCATAACTTCTTCCAAAGCTCCTATGCACTTTCGTAGTCTAATACTATAAAGTAAACATTATCTGCCAAGTGCAACTGAATGGTAGACCTAGCCATTTCATCTAACTTATCCCAATCATCTTCATCCATGTCAACAGGCTTCTTTGAGATTCCATTTACTGGCTTCCATTGCCTTCTCTGAATCAGCACAACTTTAATCTGATTCTTTCATAGAGAAAATTTTGTGCCATCAAATTTTCGGATCTCAAAATGTTTTTTGCCCTGCAAGTTATAGCTCCTCCTTGGAACACTAGCACTAGACCCTGATCCACTAGATGTGCTTGAGACTTCTGATGCCATGATGATAGACAAATGAATAGAATAATATTGGAGCTAGAAGAGTCCAAACCCCACTAAGGCTCAAAGAAGGATGACTAAGTGTCAGATTCTGGGAGAGAATTCAGTAGTCTTCCTAGAAAAATGAATTAATGAACAGTAATGACCAACCAAAAGGAGTATGTGATAATAAATGTGCTCACACCAATAAGTGTATCAAGGAGTAAATCGACCACTGCATAATTGAAAAAAGCAAAAATCTACAAAAATTTTTGCCAGAGTATATGATCAGTGTCAAAATATCATAAAACTGCAAGTATTGACATGTTTACCTACATAGTGAATCACTAACTCCATTGCATATAATCAGTTACCCGAAAGAAGCCAACTAGGATTATTGAGCATCTATGAACAACTATCATACATCTCCTATGGTGAGGTTGGGTAAGTCTTCCACCTGCATCACCGAAGGGACCCGACATTTGGGTGTCTCCTAGTTAGGAAAACCTCACCACGACCCTCTTTTTCAAACGTAAAAGACTTTATGCAAAAATGTAACCATTATATGAATGACCACATGTACATACATAAGCGGTATCCATAGAAGTGTACATAGTGTGTATGTGCTCAATATATGCACTAAAATGACACTGAAAAGCTGAATGCATAGCCCAAAAAGTGTATGCCAACTCTATTGTTTAGGCTCTAAAACCTGCAATAATCTATAGTGGCTTCTCCCACCATAACTGAAAACCTTTTGAGAAACCTATAGTATGGCTGTGTAAAGAGAAACATGCACGAAAGTACTCCAAAATAGCTCCAAAAATCCCCCCACAATTGCTTCAAAAACAGGCTTTGAAAGCAAAGAATGAAGCATTGAGGGACCAAAACATGTTCAAGGTAATGTTAAACTTAGTCTTTCCCCTTCTTCAGACACCACAAGAGTGTAGCTTAGTGGAAAGAGATTTCCACAGTTAAGCAAGCTCTAGGGGAATAGTTTTGGGATGGGTGACCTCTCAAGAAGTACCAAAAACCTCTATCTTCCTTGATCATTGAGGTCCTCCCTCGCGCGCATCCAATAGTGCCAAATGTGACTTCAGTGACTCGGATGACAAGGTATGCCAAGGTCTATGCATTGGTTGCCACCTTTCTTGAAAGCCTTGGGTGGGTAGGCAGGTGCTTGCTTCACTCGCACAAAAGGAACAAACCTTTTGCATCGAAATGCTCTGATACCAGTGAAGTATTTCGATGGCGATGCATCACACTGTGCTCTCTTTCTCAAGAGCTCCATGATGATATCCTCGGAGTATAAAAATGAGCTCCAAGCACAACACATGTACTCTGCACAGAGGCTACAGAATACACAGAAAAACACAGTACACAGGGAGCATGAACACAGACTTCTTAGATGTTACAAATGCGGTCGAACTTATAGTCTATGGCTGACCAGGCCACTATATGTTTTATTAAAGAACATATAAAAAAGTTTCCAGTGGCCATTTGACCTTTCATATGGACACTAACAATAACAATATAGAGCAAAATGCATTAATCTAAAGAAGCTTAATGTTGCTACAATTAGACATAACTAGCTACTTCTAATTATCGAACATCTTCTAGAATGCTTTGCTAGCAAGGAAGTTTATAAATTACTTGATTGTTTCTCAAAATAATGAAATATTGATTGTTGTTGGAACATCAAGCTTATACTATTCTTGAGGTGGATTTGATCTACATCAAAAATCTATCATTTGGATTATTGCAAAAAAAATTCCATTGAAGAGTTCTTTTATTTATGCTCATTTATTGTATCTTCTCTACAGATTTTTATGGATCATTTACAAATGTAAAAGCCTAGATCTTTACACATGCAAAAGGAGAAAACAAGAACTCAAATTCCATGAATTTGAGGTGTTTGAGCTTGACAATCAATAAATCAATCAATCACCTAAAAGTAGATCAAATTAGATCTTCACTTTTCCTAGATTATAGGAAAATGAATTGATTCTCTTCAACAATGTGTCCCGCCTTCATTTGAATTCATAATCTACTTGTAGAAGTTTTGGAATACTTCAAGAGTTTTTATAAAGACGTCAAATCACTTGTACATTACATGAAAGCAATATACATACACTTTTGGCCATCATTGTCTTGCTCCTTCATTTCTCTACTCATCTTCTTCAACAACAGTGAAGTTGTAGAGGCTATGACTCTGTCTCTACAAAGCTGCAAATTTGATGACTCAAGATTCATTGGAAAGTTATTAGTGTCTTGTTGCATACAGATTTTCAAAGAATTTGATTCAGTAGATTTGGCTAAATCTGAGTTTGTCTATCATGGGATCTATCTCTATGCAGCCTTGAAAAATATGAGGTACAAACTGTTGAGTGTCAAGTTCATTCCAGAGGCATATTTTTCTTATTACTTGTAATCTTGTGCATTTAATACCCTCAAACCTATTTGTATCATTCCTCCAAAAGGAGGTTTTTCAATTGAAATAAAATTGGGTGCTATGAGCATTTGAAGTTCATTGTTTCATCCAAAGATAGCAAGTTTTTTGCACTAGTCAATGTGCAAACCTATCTGTTTTGTATCGACTCTTTCTCCTTGATGATCCAAAGTACATAGTGGATTTCTTTGCACTTATCATATGCCTATAAGGTCAAGGGTTGGTTTTGTGCTAGTTGGCCGAACTTCATCAGTTTGAAACTCACTTTTCTACCTCCTACAAGCTTCTCCAAGTTCTTTCAGTGGTATTTGAGCTAAAATAAGATGGGTGATGGCTTCCCTCAGTGATTGAGAAGCTTTATAGACACAACTATGTGGCTTGGAAAATCAGAATGGAGACCTATTTGCAAGGTAGAAATCTTTATGGAATTATAGCAAGTGATGAAGTTATGCCTACTCCAAGATCCAAAGAAGGACCTACATACGAGGAGACAGATAAGCTCACACTTTTTTGTGAAAGGGATGCTCAATCAAGTTCATACATAGTAAAATCTATCTTTTATCTTCTATTACCACATATTAGAGGAGTAAGACATCTCAAGAAACTTGGGATGCACAAGAGACTTTCTTTTCTGCTAGCACAAAGGAAAGATAGAACCATCTTTGGAACGTGTTCAACCAGATGAAGAAAACACCTAAACAAACCATCATATAGTTTTTTAAAAAGTTAATTGGAGAGTTGATTGAAGAAGAGGCAATCATGAGGCAAATTCTCAATGGGATTAGAGGTGACAAGCAATGGAAGTCTTTCACCACAGCTTATGATCTCATCATGGATGTGCAAACTCTAGACTTCATCATCTTTCTTGGAAAACTCTTCAATAAAGAGGCAAAAAATAGCATAAAGGAAGGTAACTCCTATCATGGTAATTCAACTAGTGTTGTATATGCAGATAAGAAGGACAAGAAGTTGAAAGGCAAGAAGAAGGAAGAAGATGAAGAGGAGACTTTCGAAGCCAACTTTGCTTCGAAAATTCCAAAGCATAGACATGAAGTACAAACAAGGGATGATAGTAAGCACAATGTGGAGAAGATTGGTAATTTCAAAGCTTCCAATGGAAGGACAAACATTTTGAGTAGCTCCTCTATGTACTCACTATCACTAAAAACCTAATAAGTGTAGGCCAAATAGTTGAAAAAGGCAAGTTAGGTTCACCCAACAGTGGAGCTTTTGTGGAAAATCCATGTCGAGGCTTCAAGAAGATAGCCAGAGGTGAGAAGCATGGTGGGCTCTTTACTTTTGAAGTAGGAGAAACCAAAAACATAGCTCTATTCAACTTTGGATCTCAAACACTAAGTGAGCTTGAAGTGTGGCATAAGAGACTTGCTCATGTGAATGAAAGAACCTTGGAGGATATATGCAAGGATCAAAGTGTTCTAGGGCTGCCAAACATATCAAAGCAACACATGATCAATAGATGTGATGCATGTCAACTTGGGAAGGCACAAAGGCAACCATTCAACCACAAAGGCCACATCCACAACAACTTATTGGACTTAGTACATACAGATGTATGGGGGCCAAGTTAAGAACCTTCATTGGTAGGATCAAGGTATTATGTCTCATTTATTGATGACCATAATAGATGGACTATTATGTAATTTATCAAAAGTAAGAATGAAGCTCGCCAAAGATTTTTATGAGTTCTTACAGGATAAAGGTATCAAAAGGGAAGTGACTACTAGGTACTCTCTTCAACTAAATGGAATTGTAGAGAGGAGAAACAAGACATGGTTGGATCAGCCAGAACAATGCTTGAAGAGAAAAGGTTGCCACATTATTTATGGGTAGAGGCTATTTCAAATGTTGTGTACCTTGTCAATAGAGTATTATCCAAATCACTTCAAGGTATGACTCCTTATGAAGCATGGCATGGAAGAAAACCTATTCTTGGACATTGCAAGGTGTTTGGTTGTTTAGTTTATGTTCATGTACCATCACAAATAAGAGGTAAGCTAGATGAGGGCAACAAAAGTAGTGTTTATTGGGTATGACTCAACTCAGATGGGTTACAAGTCCTATAATCCTTCAACCAAGCAATTCAATACAACTAGGGATGTTGTGTTTGAAGAACACAAGTATTGGTGTGATGAAGACAAACAAACGGTAACTTTACCATATGATCTTGATTCTAATTCTCATCAATTAGGAAGCAAGCATGATACATAGGTCTAGGATCCAAGAAGTGATACATATGATGACCAAGATTAAAGGGAAAAGGATTACAAACTATGGAATTCAAGAGGCAAGAAAAGATGGGAGGAGTGTGGAGAATTCTCCAAGAAAGCTCCTAGAAGATCAACAAGGGAGAAGAAACAACCAAAAAGGTATAGATATGATTCCACATTTATTACAAAGCAGTCAATCTACTTGGCAAAAGACTCAATTTCAGAAGAACCCTCAACCTATCAGGAGGCAAAGAGAAACCCTAATCAAGAAAAGGCCATGAAAGAAAAAATAGATGCATTAAAGGAGATGGATACTTGGATTTGGTTCCAATGTCACCCAATCAAAAGTTAATTGGTTGTAGATGGGTATACATACTCAAAAGAAATTCAGATGGATCAATTTGCACGCACAAGGCAAGATTAGTTTCCAAAGGATGCTCACAAAATCATGGTATTGACTATGAGAAAAACTTCTCATCAGTTGCAAAGATGGCTACAATTAAAACATTGATAAGTGTAACTACTACAAGAAATTGGAGACTCCTCCAACTTGATGTAAAAAATGCATTTCTAAGTGGTTGGATAAGTGAAGAGGTATACATGTCACAACCTCCAAGTTTTGAAAACCCTAATCATGCATCTTATGTTTGTAGATTTAAGAAAGCATTGTATGGATTGAAGCAAACTCCTAGAGCCTAGAATTATAGGTTGCCTACATACCTTCAAGATCAAGGGTTCAAAGCGAGCAACTCTAATCATTCTATATTCATCAACAGGCATCACAATGAGGTTATCTATCTATGTGTATATGTAGATGATAGAATTGTGATAGGTGATGATCTGAATGGCATTCAAAGGATCAAGAGACACATGCAAAGGGAGTCCAAAATCAATGATTTAGGGGATCTCGCATTCTTCCTAGGTATGCAGGTCATATACACAGATGAAGGAACGTATTTGACTCAAAGGAGATACATTCAAGATCTACTTCTTAAGCTCAAAATGGAGAACACTAGACCTGAAGGTACACCTTTAGAGATGAATCATAAACTTAGTGTTTATGAAGGTGAGAAAATTGAAGACATCAAATATTATCAAAGCTTGGTAGGTAGCTTAATATATGCTACTCATACAAGGGTATACATCTCATATAGTGTAGGAGTGCTAAGTCAATTCATGCACTCACTAAGAAGACCACACGTGGATGCAGCTAAGAGAGTACTTAAGTACCTCAAAGGAACAATCAATGAAGGTATATTATATCCTTACTCTTCATATTTGGATATCAAAATCTATTGAGATGCAGATTGGGCGGGAGCTAAGGATGATAGAAGAAGTACCTCAGGTTACTTAGCATTTGCAAATTCAAAACTAGTGTTATGGCATTCCAAGAAGAAACCAAAAGTTTTTTTATCCTCAACTGAAGCACAATATAGAGTTTTGACCATAGAAACTCAAGAGGCGATATGGTTAAAAGCATTGTATACAAATATGGGACTTTTGAGTTCCAAACCTCACATATTTGGAGATAATGAAAGTTCCATGCATCTAGTAGCAAACCCTATTTTCCATGCAAGAACCAAACACATAGAATTTCATTACCACTTCATTAGGGATAATCCCATGGCAAATGAGATTGACATTTCTTTTGTTCCAACTGAAAAGCAAGTAGGAGATATGATAACGATGGCACTTGATGGAATAATTCTTTGTATATTTAAATCAATGGTAGGTATTCAACCTATTAGAGAATGAAGACTCAAGAATACTTTAGCTTGAGGGGGATCTATTGGAACATCAAGCTTACACTATGCTTGAGGTGGATCTGATCCACATCAAAAAGTTATCGTTTGGACTATGTAAAAAAAATATCCATTGAATAGTTCTTTTATTTATGCTCATTTATTTTTTCTAAAGTTTTTTATGGATCATTTACCAATATAAAAGTCTAGAGCTTTAGACATGTAAAAGGAGGAAATGAGAGATCAAATTCCATGAATTTGAGGTGGTTGACCTTGACAATCAATCAATCAATCAATCAATCAATCACCTTAAAGTAGATGAAATTGGATCTTCACTTTTCCTAGATTGTAGGAAAGTGAATTGATTCTCTCAACAACCTATCCTACCTTCATTTGAATTCAAAATATTCAAGAGTCTATATAAAGACTTCAAGTCACTTCTACATTACATGGGAGCAATGTACATACACTTTTGGCCATCATTGTCTTTCTCCTTCATTTCTTTGCATTCAACAACAGTGAATTTGCAGAGGTTGTTGCTCTCTCTGCATAGATCCAAATTGGATGAATCATCATGCATTGAAAATTTATTAGTGTCTAGTGTATGTGCACAAATTTTCAAAGTATTTGGTTTGGTAGATTTGGAGAAATCTCAATTTTTCTATCCCAGGGTCTATCTCTACGCAGCCTTGAAAAATAAGAGGTACCACTATTGAGTGTCAAGTTCATTCCAAAAGCATATTTTGCTTATTACTTATAATCTTTTCCATTTTATACACTCAAACCTATGTGTATCATTCCTCAAAAAGGATTTTTTTCAATTGTAATCATGTTGGCTGCTATGAGCATTTGAGATTGATTGTTTCATCCAAAGATAGCAAGTTTTTTGAGCTAGTCAATGTGCAAACCTATCTATTTTGTATCGACTCTTTCTCCTTGATGCTAAAAAGGACATAGTGGATTTTATTTCACTTATCACATGCCTATAAGTTCTATTTTAGTCTCCATAAGCTCAAGGGCTAGCCTTGTGCTGGTTGGCTAGACCGAACTTTGTCACTTTGCAACTCACTTTTCTACCTCCTACAAGCTTCTCCAAGTTCTTTCAATTGTGTTAGAAGATGAGCACAAATAATTATTACACTTAAATTAATTAATCCTATAGTGGACTATCTATAACATGGTTTTAGAACTTGGGTTATGAATATCATACTTCATACAATATAAGATGGATTTGAATGGCATCATATAATTGTCTACCTTGTGAAAGTCAAAATGTTGATGCCATAAAGCTACTATGACCCGTAACTTGTGCAAAAGTCCCTATTCTTTCAAATCTAATAATGTGAGAATTGATGTGGTGCTTCTTTTATGTAATGAATTTGTCGATAGGAACATCATCATCTAAATTGGTTGAATGCCTTTTACTTGGTGATTATCGCAACAGTTATAGCTACATTACACAACTTCAACCAAGTACCCTCTTTGAGTTATGCTAGTTTCAAATGTTCTATAAGAATCTTGGATAGTATGTATATTGGAATAGAATTGAGATATCCATTATTGAGTGTAAATTGGAGAACAGTCATAGTATTTTGATGAGGCGATACAATTTTAGGTGCCTTCCATGATCTTTCAATATTTCTACATAAGAAGGTCTCATGGGAGCATTGGGTCTCCAAAGCAACTTGGTCAATGGGTGATTGCTTATGAGAAGTAGTAGGCCACAAACTGGTGGCATGCAAAGATGCCTGTAGGTTTTTAGTTCTAGAAGGATTCATCAAAAGGCTTAGAGTAGTGGATTTAGGGATCCAAATCTTGGTATGCCCTTGTTGTGAAAATAAGGATGCTTTTGGGACCCATTTTTGAGGATGTGGGGTGTCTGTTTGCTACCAAGAGGGTTTTTTGACCATTTGGAGGGTAGCTTGGTGGATTGTAAAGGTCCCACTAAGTGATCCTTAGAAGGTTTCTTGAATGACTTCTTTACTACCCAAATCTACTTATATTTCTTTGCATGAAAGGTTTCATAAATGGTGGGTTGAAAATTTGAAAATTATGTGAGAGATCCACCAAAAGTCACGAGTTAGATATGACATGAGCCTTATTCATGGGTTTTTCTAGTATGTTGGAATCAATTTGAGCAATGTGAAATTCAAAAAATGATACCACATAGCTGAGCTGATTCATTATCAGGGTTAGAGAATTGTGATCAAAATTTAGACCAGAAAAATGAGTGAAAAGCTAATACTAACCTAAAATGATTTCTTTGATGAGATCATTGTCATCAAAAATGAAGAAAGATACTTGCATAGTAATGTTCTATTGCAGATGGGAATGGATGTTAGACCTAGTCATAGGTGTTTAATCTACGTAGACCTATCAGAAAAGCATCATGAAATGCAATGTGAGCTTTCAATGCATGAACATGTGAAGCACAAATGATATTCATATATGCTTCTAGATCAATCAACATATTGATCTTCATTTTCTTGGCATTGCCTAGAGAAGCAAAAAGGTGAGGGTGCTTATCTTAGATGATTTTTTTCTCCCCCACAATCTTACACATAGAAAAAGGTACATTGATTGTGTCAGTTTTTTTTTATAGCCTACTAACACTAGAGGTGTTGTTTGTGTATATGTGCTATGGCGTTAGCTTGAGCTTCTTCTCAAGTACTCTTCTTGTTTATGGTCTTTGGCCTTTTGCAATCATTACAACATTTCTTCAGTTAGAGGTTCCATGTGGAGCTTGATCCTACTTCCACTAGTATAATTTGGAACAACAACTCCTTTTAAGGATACAAGCTGAATGGCACCACTAGGCAAGCTTCAATGAAACACAAGAGGACTAATACCTCTTTTTTGAAAATTCTTAGAATATTTCTTGAGAGTTTAGACCAACACTAAACGTCCTTCTTGGAGTTGCTTGTCTTTCGTGTGAGCATCAAAGTATCCCTTTTGCCTTCATTTGGCAACATGAATGCCAAGTATAGCTCTTAGGCACGTTTCCTACATTTTCTATACGATATCCGCGGAGTGTGAAAGCTCATGGACTATGCATTGATATTCTTGAGAAAATTGAAGAGTAGGAACCAAAAGATCAATTGGAAGAATAGCATGATGTCTATAAACTAAATTGAATGGGCTGTCAGCCAGAGCAGTCTTGTAAGCCACTTGATATTCCCAAATTTTGTGGTGCATTCGCTTATCCTAATCTAATCTATTGTTATGAGTGATCATGAATTCATTGAACAAAGAGGAATCACTTCATTAATGAAGTGTGTTCCTTGAGCACTAACTATCTCAATAGGAAGGTTGAATCCTATAAAGATTTGTTCAAACAAGAACCATGCTATTGTTCGTGCATCCTAACATTGTGTAGCTTTAGCTTCCACCCTCTTAGTTAAGTCATCACTAGCTACTATAATATACTCTACATGAGAACCACGAGCAAGTGGATAAATGGATCCAATAAAATTGATTCCCCATTTGAATGCTCTATTTCATATGATAGTTTTCAAAGGCATTTGGTCCCTTCTAAATGGGTATTTAGATCTTTGACAAACATCACATTGTTTCTACAAAAGCTTCAGCATCCATCCTCATGGTAGGCCACCATATGCCTAAAAACATGAGCATTTGTGATGGTATATGTGGAGAGAAGTTTCCTCATACAATTCCAAAACGAGCACCTTTAAATAATGACAAATATTGACTCATGGACACAAATTCTTAGAAAAATATATTTTCCTCACTTATACAATTGATTACCTATCAAAATGTAATCCTTTGCAGTTTCTTGAAAAGATCTTTGCCTTGAAGTGGATAGGTAAAGGGGAAGCTTTCTAGACTGAAGGAAGTGAGCCAAAGGTAGACTCCAATTGGGATTGGCAACCACCCAATATAGTGTGAAATGTTCAATAGGATTGCTTATGCAATCCCTCTTACAGGCTTGTACAAAATTGAACACATCCTTCTCTATAGATGGCCAATGTACACGCAAGCATATCAAATTTTGCAATGTACAAGACTAGGAAAAACGTGAGCCAAATATATCTTGATGATCCATTTTGATGTGGTTTTTGTTGCTCGGATACATCTATGCAACAATAGAGAATTCCTTCCTTGGTTGTCTTGGTGATAGATGCATCCTACATCTAGATGATATTTTTTGGCAAAGGACCTGTTGGAATGAGTAAAGTCAAGAAAATACCTACTTTAGTGTCCAGTCATTGTGCTTTCTTTGACACTCTAAAGAGGCATCCAACTTCCTTCTTGAGTTTCCAAAAAAATGTCTCCGCCCAATTCACCCCCACTCTTGCTTTGCCAACTTCGACCAACAACATTAGTGTCTATGAGACACCATATTGCTTGGACTATAAGTTGATTACCAATGTCACCAATTGAAGTACAAGCTTCCATGGTGAGGTATCTAACAACCTTGCATATTTTTGTCCCCTAGAGTAGGGTTTGCCAAAAATCCACTCCATCTCCTCAATAGAAACCAGCACTACTAGAGTTGTGATGTTGTCATTGCTAAGTCATAAATGTTGTACAATATATATAGCATCCAATCGCAATGTCATGTCCTGATTGAAACTCAAAGTGAACAAGGTTGAATGCTTACCTTCATGCTCCATTTTCTCGTTAATCTAGGCCATGAAGGTTAGTTCCATTGGGTGGATAGCCAACTGCTTCCAATTGACCATGGTGTATTCC
The DNA here is from genome assembly GCA_020310875.1 of Ceratopteris richardii. Lineage (NCBI taxonomy): Eukaryota > Viridiplantae > Streptophyta > Polypodiopsida > Polypodiales > Pteridaceae > Ceratopteris > Ceratopteris richardii. The sequence continues at coordinate 51,471,144 of CM035431.1, forward strand.
ATCGGTTCCTTGGCCCAGAACCACTCAAATGTTGGCTCAAGGAGGTGACTAGGGATCTATGACATGTGGAGGTCCATGAATTGTAACTAGATGAGAATCACTATGGCTGTCATTGTGTCAAATAGCATAGTAATTGCAAGTCGATACTCAAAACGTAGAAAGTGCTATAGCACAGCAATACTTACTTATAATGATTGACGAATGGATCAGGCACCAAGAAAAGTGATTGTTTTTGTACCCCAGGTAAGATACCATATCTATAATCAAAGTTAGTGGTGATCTCTCGAGATGCCACCCAGATTGCATGAACTTGTCATTGATGTCAAGTAGGTTGAACCATCATGAAGAACATTGATTGACTAGACTTATGTGCATAAAAAATTATTCGTATTTTATCTTCTCTTTTTTTTTAAGGGTCCCATAGGATCAAGATCAAGAGATACAGTAGGGTTGCAATTTGGAACTATTGTTTGGAGTCTAGAGAAGTTCACCACTCAATGTTTCCAACTAGATCGGAGGTAGACCAATTTTGAAATGAGTTAACAAAGGAACTATCCAATGTAACTTAAATTTTCCTACTTGACCCTTCACTATAGAATGGAAAAATAAGACTAAATCACCATGCCAAAAAATAGGGGTCTTCAGATGTCAATCATCCCACCTAATTTGATGGTGTTGGACATTGCATGAGAATAAAACTTTGATATCTCTAATCCTCCGAGGATCAAAGAGCTTGAAGGTGATAAATAAAAGATTCTTGTGGTACTAGGCATTCCTGTGCCACAATATGGAGACTCGGTACCACAAATTCCATAGGAGCAATGGATTCTAATCCATACACTAGCTTAAATGGAGTAAATCCACTAGAAACTTTATAAGTTGTACAGTAAGCCCATAAAACGGTAGGACGATACTACTCCCATTTATTTGGATAATCCAAAAGCATCTTCTGAAGCATAATTAGAAGAAGTTTTTTAGTGCTTTCTACTAATTCATTAGCATGAGGATAGTAAGGAGTACAATAGTTGTGTTCAATGCAATAATACTCTGTAATTGCACAAATAAATTGATTTAAAAAATGGGTTCCATGATCTAAAACCGTTTCCAAAAGAAGAGCAAAATGAAGAAATAATTGTTGTGTAAGCATGGTCACTACACTACCCAAAGTATCATGGCATAAAGCACAATCCTCAGTCCATCTAGTACTCTAATCCATATAGGTAAGACTAAAGGTATATCCAAAATGCGTTGCAGGGGAGCAAATGGGACCAATAAAGTCTAATGCCCATTTGTGGAATGGTTCCAAAGGGAGAAAAATTTGGAGAAGGAATTGATGTACTATGTGAGGCTCTCTGATCCTTTGACAAGGGCCAAACAATCACATATAATATGAACATCCTATTGCACAATGGGCCACCATAATCCATTGGAAAGAATCTTTCAAATTTTTGTCCGCGTGTCGGGCCATCATGTGCTTCTATAATGATTGTGGGAACTTCATGCAGAGTGACATATCAAAGCGAGACACTAATCAGACCTCTAAAATAAAGTTTGTACAAAATCAGAGACAAACTTCTGCTATGCAAAGCAAGATTTTTTTGGGTTGTAGACTGTAAATGTGCAAAGGGAACTCCAATAGCCAAAAGACATCATTTCTTCATACCAAGTAGGAACACAAGATGTAGATTTGTCAGCCTCAGTGACTCAAAAAAGCTCTGCATAGAGAAAAGAATCATCAATACCAACTTGAGTTTCCCCATTATCTAAATGGTATAGAAAATCACCATTCACATGTGAAGAACTGGGCTGATTAATAACATCATAACCAAATTCCTGCAACAATAGTACCCACCATGCTAGATGGCCAACTAAATTCTATTGTTTCACCAAATAAAGTAGGGCAAAATGATCCACATGGAAAGTAAAGGAATGGCCCAATAAGTAATGCCAAAATTTTTTGATAGATTAAATAAGGCCCATGCACTCCCTTTCAATAACTGAATAATTTCATTCTACATTAGTGAGTCATTTACTTGCATAGTAAATAGGTCAGAACCAAGAACGGCCTACTTTCTGCATCAAAACCAAGCCAATAAAAATATCCAAAGCATCCGCAAAGACGTGGAAAAGGTGATTTTGATCTGGTGCTTGGAGTATGGGTGCTTTAGTAAGAAGAAGTTTAAGTCACCTGAAAGCAAGATCATACTCCGTAGTCCACTGAAACTCTATCGACTTAACATGAGCCAATCTTTTGTCCTAAAAACCATAGAAATTTCTTAGAGGATTGCAGTGGAGGAGCTTCTAATACTACCTTTACCTTATTCGGGTCCACAAAAATACCATCCTTATAAATGATATGCCCTAAAACTTTTTGCATTTGACACCAAAGATAGATTTAGACATGTTCAAGCAAAGGTCAACCCTTCAACACTAGGCAAAACAGAGATGTAAGTGTTGCAAATGATTGACTTGATTTCCTGAAAAAAAATCATTGAGAAACATTCACATAAAGGTTGTTAAGTTGGAACAAAAATCTAATGCATACAACATTGGAAAGTGCTAGGAGCATTCAAAAGTCCAAACCACATCACTGTGCAAGCAAAAGCTCCTCAATGTTTAATCAAAGTAGTTTTAGGAACATCAGATTCAGCCATCCAAAATTGATCGTAACCAATAAATTAATCCAAAAAAGAATAGATTTCCCTTCTAGCCACTTCATCTAGCATAGTATCCAAAAAGGGTAGGGAAAAGGATTCAGAACCATAGCTGCATTCAATTTATGATAATTGACACAGATATGTAGTTGCTTGTTTTCGTTAGGGACTATCACAATTGGTGAAATACATTCTAGATACTCAATAGGGACAATAAATCTTACCTGTAGCAACCTATCTAATTCTTCCTTGACCTATTTAGCAAAATTGAGATTCATGTGATAGCATTGTTGAATGACTAGCGAAGCATCTGGTTTCAATTGAATCTTATGCTAGCAAATAGGAGGATCTAGTCCTTGCATTTTAGAATAATCCCATGAAAAGATATTTTTAAATTTGGTGGAGGGAGATTAGTTGATTCCAGAATACTGATGGTAATAGCACAAATTTTCACCTTCCAAGGTTTCTTAGAAGTACCTAGATCAACCATCTCCATTTGATCTTCCTAGACATGTACACTAGTGGATTCCAACATATCATCTATCAAAAGGCTAAGTTGAGGTATAGGGACATGTGGGAGTACTTTTGATTGAATTGCAGCTGATGTCGGAGCATACTAAGCTAGTATCATAGGAATATCCATCACTCCAACTCACCATAAATCATTATTGGCTTCCAAGAATCAAGCTTCCTCAACATCATCCAATCCTTCCAACATTTTTGGAGGTTCTGCCAACATAGTTTTTTGATCCTTAGGAAGATTTGCTTATCATCCAATGTAACTAAATATTTTTTATGATATTTATGAGAAGTGACAGCTTGAGGACCCCAATCTTGCTGCACTTTTGCATGCCTTAATCGTGGATGACCCAAAAGTAGGTTATAATCCTCCTTTTTCCCCAATAATTTGATGAATACAAAATTAATATGAAATGTTGCATCTTGAGTGTAGATAGGGATATCTTTTAGAAGACCTAATGGTTGTAAGCATGATTGATCTGCCATACAAATATAAAAGGGGGCTGGTTGTAAATATGTCCAACCTAACTACTTGCATACTACTAAAGTTGCAATGTTGACTCCAGATCCACCATCAATTAATACATGTGGAATGGGTTTGTTCTTCTACCAAATAGTAATCAAAGAAACAACATAATCCATTAGTTTATCTTCCATATTTTCTGCTTGATTAACTAGTATGGACTTAGACTCCTATTGCAATGGAGAGACAGTCGCTCCAACATCCAAAAATAATCCAGCTTTGAAAGTTGGAACTAAATTCAATATATCTCCCAAAGGTAGTTGAATTGTAGATTTTCATAATAATTTCCAAGAATCCTTAAGATTAGGGGGAAAAGAAGTAGTATAAGTCAAACAATTTATCGTTGGTGTGTCCTGTATCATTTGATCTATTTGATATGTGGAAGTGGCATTAGTCTCCACTAGCTGAAATCGATCTTTTGATCATATTGGTGGAGTAAATTTTTTATCCAAAGCTAATAGTGATACCGGAGAATGTAATATATTTCAAGTAAAATGCAACGATAACTGATTAGCCCATTCAGAGGCCTGAGTATGTACTTGGTGTTGTTCTTGAACCATAGGGCAGTGGGGAGATTCCTTTGGATGTCATGCTTAGAAATGATATGACCTAGTATCTTCCCTTGATAAACCATAGAGATGCACTTCTCTAGATTTAAACATACCTATAAAGGTGACACTTATCAAAGATGCATCTCATGCCTCTGATGTGTTGACCACGAGCCTTCAAATGAGCACATAGGTCATCAACATAGAACTCTAAGAATTCATAAAGGAAGTCCTTAAATACATTGCACATGATTCTTTGAAAAGTAGCAGGAGTGTTGATCATCCCAAAAGGCATGACTTTAAGGCATAGATACCCCATTCTATTGCAAATGCCATCTTGTGTTGGCCCTTGAGTGCTATGGATACTTGAATCCCAAAAATCTATCTAAAAAGTTGAATAGTTTCTTCCCACCAACCCATTCAACCAGGTGATCAGTTATCCACAAGGGATAACTATCCTTGATTGTGGCTTCATTCACTTTCTTCAAATTGATGCACAGTCTAAGTTTTCCACTTTTCTTTTGAGCTATCACCGTCCATAAAATCTACTCCCTATGCTCTATTTCATAAATGAAGTTTGCTTCCGATAGCCTATCTATTTCCTCTTTGATTTTCCTAGAATAGGTATCATTATATGTGTATGGCCACTTCTTCATAGGCTTTTCTTCTATCATCATTGGAATCCTATGAAAACAGACCTCGAAATCTACCTTTTGAGATATTTATAAGACCAAGAAAAAATTTTCTCTCAATGATTTTCTTATGGTCATATGATTCTCAAAAAGTAGCATCTCTTTTGGGTAACTCCACTTGAATGCATCTTTCCTCTACTCTGTATTTTTTGAAATTGTATGGATCAAACATAGACTCATTTTTATCTTCACCTTCCTTGGCTTTTGTAGGTTGTACAATATCTACTTGGTAGACCTTCCACGTATATGTACAAGAATTTGAGTGTCCTTTCAAATACGTAAGTCTCATATACTTTAGATACTCCTTTTTCTCTGTGATAAGGAATATTCACAATATGAGCCAATTCCTTGTTCCCTCTAATCCACTTATGTATCTCCCATTCTCTATGGGCTAGTTTGTCTGGTTCTACTACCTCGTCCATTACTAGGATGATAGGTAGATTCTCCTATAAGTTCTCATCATATTTCTAGATAGAGATCATGAATATGTCATAACCTTCCTTTTCTTGACATGTAATCAAAGTTTGCTCATTGACAACCATGTCTAAGGTAGCTAGGATTTGTGCCCAATTAGAAGCTTCAAATTCCTCATGAAGGAATCTCATAGTCATATAGGATGAATCTTTTACAAGCCTATCAAATTTGCAATTCCTCCACTTCAATGTCTCCTTGAATTGTCTTCTTCTATCTTCTTATTGAGATTTATGACACGTGCAAAAAATAAGTATGTTTGTTCATCCACTTTTCTTCTGAATTGACCAAGATATTGGAAGATTCATCACTTTCATCCTCTTCCATATTATTGTGAATGGAATTCCATTGAAGATGTTGTAAATCTTGATAAGAGTACTCTAGTGGTTGTACCCTGATCTTGTAAGTAAACTACATTACCACCCCAATCTTGAACTATTGAAAGTTGTCAAAGGAAAGGCATCCCTAAAAGTAGCTCATAAGTACTAGCCTTCCTAAAATCACATATTTCTAATGTTTCTTCAAATTTCACACCACATGTAGTCAATATTTTATCTTCTAATAACAAATGTTTATCCACATGTCCATCTACTGAAGGGATTTTTATTCTAGTGGGCCTCAAGTTCGACTTCCTCCACTTGATCCACAAACTCTTGATGGAAACTATGATGTCTATCCCAAAGTCAATTATGGATCTTGAAGTAGAACCATTAAATGTGATGGGAATACAAGTATTACCTTCATCAACTTTGCTATACTCACCCACTTTATCTAGGGGTATTTGGGTTATGGATGAATCAGCTTTTATAATTTTTGGATCCATACCAACATCTTTAACAATCAAAGTCCAATAATGAGGTTTTGATTTTATAAGCTCCTCTAGGTTCATTTTACATATTACTTTGGTTTTTTTAGTTACTTCAACCTATGTCGTGATCCACATTGTCAATTAAATTCATGATCCAACTGAGCGTTTTGCTAATTTACTGAGATGTCTTGATCCTCTAATTTAGCCTCTTCATGTGCTTGAAAGATTGGTTCAGTCATTTGTTGGAACAAATGCACTAGCATTCTAGTGTTCAGATTAGGACTTGGCACCTTTTTTGAAATATTTTTGGGCAACCTCAATCATTTTTTGCACATATGTAGTCTTCCATTTTCCAAGTCACCTTTTGTATAGCACTTTTCATGATAATCCAGAGCTTTTCCCTCTACTATTCTAATGTGATATACACATAAGAGCATTGGTAAGTCTTTGGGCATTGGTGATTTTAGCATTGAGCCAGTAGCATCTTTACATAGGAAGGTTTGCTTCTCTCTTTCTTTAGAACATACTTTCAGCTCAAGCTCCTTATCATATAGTCAAGAACTAGTTTGAGTGACAAAATTCTCTAAGTCATTGAATTTCTTCTTCCAAATCTTTTTTGTATAGCTCGTCTCTCTTTCCATGTCAATTTCTTCTCATTTGACTCACTCATAGAACTATCCTAGGAACTACAAGATAATCTTGTTTTGGTTTTGATTTTCCTCATACTTCTTTGGACAAGTAACCTTATCTTTTTAGTGTTTCTGGTTTTTATGGGCTCTAGCTTGTGCTTGTGTAATAGCTTGAATGAGTTCAAGGTGATCTGACTCACTTTGTGAAGGAATTTGAGTAACGATATTCAAGGGTGTTACCTTCACCATATTGAAATTTTTATGGAAATATTTTAACACATGATCTATACCACACCCTTCACAAACCTCATAGATGGGTTTTTGTTTGAGATTTTATTCCGATGTATAAGAAGAGACTTTGGCAAGATGGTCCCCTTGAAATATATAAAAATGGCCCATTAGCATAGGATTTTTTTGAGGTGGTCTTGAATGTCTAAGTTTACATTGATCTTGAGGAGCTTGGTTAGTGTACCATACCTCTATTGATTCTAAGTCATTATTCCAATGAGGTTTTTGACTTTGATCCCAATCTTGAATAGGAAGGTGAGTTGAATAATACTCATTTGGATCCTCCATATAAGCCTCATATTCAAAATCAACATTAGGATCTATGTTCATGGTATCTTTGATTGGGCTCCTAGGCATTGGAGCCATATCCTCATTCTCTTCAGTTTCATATTTCATTGGAATCAGCTAGATAGGAAGGAGTGGTTGTTGATCAAGGATGAGTTGTTCTACATGTTGACCATTTGTGTTTGGCCTACATCCTAAAGCAAAGTATTGAGTTCGATTGTTAGATTGGTGCTATCTATCCTAATAAGGTCTTGTTTCATACTGCACCAAATTTTTGTATGGATACTCTTTTCCCATCTTGTCTCATTGGTTTTCTATCAAAATGGCACTCCCTTGTGGAATGATTTGTTTTTTCTCTATTTCAAAATACTGAAGGGATCCCCTATTATTTGGTTGTCTAACTCCTTGGTACTACCTAGGACATAGGTATTGTTAATTGAAATTTCGGTTTTTACACTAGCTACATTATTTCCTTTCAAAGGAATCTTTTGAAATCTCCAAACCTTTGGCTAATTTTTCTTGTAGATCAATACACTCATGAATACACTCATCCACTAAAGATGGTCTTCTGATGGAATCAAGTGTTTATATCTCCCTTCTTGGAGAGTTCTCCAATGAACTCTTCAAACAATCTCTCTAGTGTACCAAAGTCTTAAACTTTCCATGGTTGGAACCATGATGGAGCAAATCCTTTAAGTGTGAGTCCCAAAGCCTCATATTAATTAAAAAATATTTATATATATACCTACTCTGCTTGAAGTTCAAATTATTTCATGATCATGGGGATCTCCTTAACCCTCATATGATTCTCTTAAGAACTTGAGAACTTGATGAGGTTGTATTCTTCTACCTAGATCAGGTCTTTTAATAATCACTTGAGGTTGATTAATCTACCTTTCATTGATAGTCACCCTATGTGGCATAGCATGGTCTCTTATTAAATCTAAAAGCTCAAGATTTTGAGTGAGTGTCTAAGTAGTTGTTCTAGTATTGAGCGTGCACAGCCTAGGTAGATCATTCACAAAGACTAGTTGTCCTTGTTATTGACAGCTCCTTTTATTCTCAAGATCTATGAGCAAGCAAATTTTCTTTAATGCATCTTCATAGACTAACCCTTCACAAACCGAATCACTTGGATTTTCCAATGGTGGAAATGTCCAAAATGATTGTTTTATGTCAACTAAATAGGAGACTTTAGTTATGCTTCCATCATGTAGTACCTTTGTTAGAGACAAAGTTCTAGCTACATAAATATGCATTCTTGCCTTATGGATTTTCTAGGTTTTTTGCCTAAGGCTTGAAACTTCCATCTTTAGAGTCTTTATATTGCATCTCAAGTACCTACATCATATGCATCAATTCCATTAGAATTTTGATGAAATATATATAAAGAGACTCTTTTATCTATATGCATCTCCCTCAAATTTCATCATTAGACTGATCACTAAGGCCACCTTCATATCATTCTTGATCTTCACTACCATGCATCCCCATGGGTCTTTGAAGAGTTTGGCCTCAATGCATTTTCTCTTTCAAAAGTTAATGGGATGTCATCATGAAAATCTTATATTTGCATGTTTATAGAGATCACATTTCTTCTAAATCACTCTCAAAGTCCACAAAAGACTCGTATAGATTCCTAGGCTGAAGATTTGATGATGCTATACTAGCTTTGGAGGAGATATCTCACTCCATTATAGGTGCATGACTATGTGATTTTGAACAATGCTCATCCTCGAACAATGCTCCCTGACAATGATGCCAAAATTTGGTGTATCCCAAGCTTGAGCACCACCTCCTTTACTTGTCAATCTGTGGAGACATGAGGAGGATATGAAGATCATGAGCAGATGTGGCAAGAAAATGTGGCAAGCAAATGTGAGTGACAAGCACATACATGCATGCACACACACACATGCACACAAGACAAGATAACAAAGCTAGGAACAATGGAAGCTTTGATTCTCAATAACTCAATTACACTCTTCAAGAAGCTCTTTCTCTCACTTGCTCTCCCCAAAAATGAGCTATCTAGCTCTTTTTATAGTTTTTTTTATTAGTTTTGGCTGATATCAGACCTAATGGCCAACCTAGTTAAAAATTAAGTTCCTCATGCTATTTGAGGGCTCAAATGAGCTCTAAAAAATTATTAAATCCAAAACATGAGTTCTACCTAGGCTCCTCAATCTCAAGGAGGCTCCTTGGCTTGCACAAAATGGAGCTGCAAAAACATGAAATGATGTTTACAATGGCTTTTGGTTATCAAAATCACTATTTTTATAAGGGTTTCTTCTAAAAAATTGACATATAGTACTTGGAGATCCCTACATGATCCCTTTCCTTGTGTCTCCACTTCTTTGATACATTCTCGTGGCTCATGCCTAACCTTGAGTGCCAATATTTTTTCGTCAAATGGAACTCCCTTGTGATTCATTTGTCTTTTTTTTTTCTCTATTTCAAAATACTAAAGGGATCCCCTATTATTTGGTTGTCTAACTCCTTGGTACTATCTACGATATAGCTACTGTTAAATGAAATTTTTGGTTTTTACATTAGCTATGTTATTTCCTTTCAAAGGAATCTTTTGAAATCTCCAAATCTTTGGCTAATTTGTCTTCCAGATCAATACACTCATGAATACACTCATCCACTAAAGATGTTCTTCTGATGTAAACATGTCTATGTATCTCACTACTTGTTAATCCACCCATGAAAAATGAAACCATTTTCTCTTTTGATGGTACTTCTTGATCTCGTCATCTAGCGATATATTACTTAAAGCATCTGGTGGATAATCTCATGGCTTCTAAGCCTGATTGCTTGAAATTATGGGTTAAGGAAGAAGTATCATGCTTTACTCTACTCTTTGAGATTTCTCCAATGAATTCTTGAAGCAATCTCTTTAGTGTACCAAAGTTTTAAATTTTCCATGGTTGGAACCATGATAGAGCAGATCCTTTAAGTGTGAGTCTAAAAGCCTCATATTAATTAAAAAAATCTACTTGCTCTACCCAAAGTTCTTGTTCAAAATATTTCATGATCATGGGCATCTCCTTGACCCGCATATGACTCTCTTAAGCACTTGAGAACTTGATGAAAGTTGTAGTCTTCTACCTAGGTCAGGTCCTCTAATGACCACTTGAGGTTCTTGAGATTGATTAATCTATCTTTCATTATTAGCCACCCTGTGGCATAGCTTGGTCTCTTATTAAATCTAGAATCTTGATATTTTGAATGAGTGTCTAAGTAGTTGGCTTCGCAGTGAGAGTGCACAGCCTAGGTAGATCATTCACAAAGACTAGTTGTCCTTGGTATTGACAGCTTCTTTTATTCTCAAGATCTATGAGCAAAAAAATTATCTTTAATGCATCTTCATAGTCTAACACCTCACGAACCAAATCACTTGGATTTTCCAATGGTGGAAAATTCCAAAATGCTTCTTTTGTGTCAACTAAATAGGAGGCTTTAGTTTTGTTTCCATCATGTAGTAGCTTTGTTAGAAACAAAGTTCTAGCTACATAAATATGTATCCTTGCCTTGTGGATTTTCTAGGTTTTCTTTCTAAGGCTTAAAACTTCCATCTTTAGAGTTTGTATATCGCATCTCAAGTACCTCGACATCATATGCATCAATTATATTAGGATTTCGATGAAACACATATAAATTGACTCTCTTATCTATATGCATCTCCCTCCAATTTCATCATTGGACAGAGCACTAAGGCCACCTTTGTATCATTCTTGATCTTCATTACCATGCATCCCCATGCGTCTTTGAAGAGTTTGGCCTCAATGCATTTTCTCTTTCAAAAGTTAATGGGATGTCATAGTCCCCTTCAAATTTTGGGATAAATAGCATCTCATCATGAAAATCTTATATTTGCATGTTTATAGCGACCACATTTCTTCCAAATCACTCGCAAAGTCTACAAAAGACTCATAGACTCCTAGGCCAAACAAATTGTAAGTTTGCATTGTATAGACTCACCGTATCCACTCTTTCTTGACATATCTGGAGAAAATATTTAGTATTTTAGTATTTTAAAAAATATTGATTTGTTAGTTGTTGTTAAAAATATTTAGTATTCTAGTATTAAAAAAAATATTGATTTGTTTTTTGATGATTCGAGGGTTGAGAAGTTGCTAATAAGTCAAGTAGAGCTTTTTATGTCTCTAGATGGCTTTCTCTTGTAGATTTATTAACACCTTTTCAGATCTCTTGAATTGTGAAGGGATCTAAGAAAGTTTTCATCCAATCGAGCAAAATTCTTTATGCAAAATCCTCATTACAATAGTATGTGTATGTGCATGTGCATGTGCATGTGCATGTGCATGTGCATGTGCATGTGCATGTGCATGTGCATGTGCATGTGCATGTGCATGTGCATGTGCATGTGCATGTGCATGTGCATGTGCATGTGCATGTATGCTTGTGAATGAAGACCTATTGTGATTTTTTGAATCAACATTGGTTCTTACTTCATAATAGTATGTGTGTATAATTGTGAATTAAAATCGACTGTGATTGTCTCACTCAACATTGATTCTTACTTCACAATAGTATGTGTAGGTGTATGTGTGTGTATGATTGAGAATTAAAATCTATTGTGATTGTGTGACTCAACATTGATTCTAACTTCAGAATATTATGTGTAAGTGTGTGTGTGCATATGATTGAGAATTAAAATCTATTGTGATTTTCTGACTCAACATTGATTCTTACTTCACAATAGTATGTTTAAGTGTATGTGTGTGTGTGTGATTCAGAATTAAAATCTATTGTGATTGTTTGACTCAACATTGAGTCTTACTTCACAATAGTATGTGTAAGGGTATGTGTGCGTATGATTGAGAATCAGAATCTATTGTAATTTTTTGACTCAACATTGATTCTTACTTCGTATGTTTGTGTATGTGTGTCTATGATTATGAGTTAACCTTTTGTGATTATCTAATTAACATTAGTTTTTTGTTAATAATAATATGTGCATGTGTACATGTGTGTATGATTGTGAGTTAAAATCTATTGTGATTGTGTGATTTACAACGTTGATAGAAAAATTGATTGATTGTATGAAGAGGCAGAAATATAAACAAATAGGTAGATAAATACATATATAATAGATTTGAAAACTTTAAGAGAGCATTTGACGAGTTGTATATAGTTTAAGATATATATTTAGTGGAATCTATATCTTATTTTATATTGATTTATGTTTTCTTTTTTTTGGATATAAAGTCTTCATTAAATCAAGCATTATGGGAAAGGGAAAAGAATGGTCATGTGTGATTATTCATCAAGAGGGTAATATAGTCTCCACAATACAATGCAAATGTTGTGGATATCATTATGTAGGCAATGCAACTCGGATAAAAGAATATCTTTTTTAGTACAGGTAATAATGTTGTAGGATGCTCTAATCTAGATAGTGGTATGTGGGTACACTTTGCAAGTCATGCAAAAAAATATCAATCCCAAGGTATCACATCAAAAAGATTTAAAATCATGAGTAGTTCACAATACTTTCGAAGTATTCCAAGTGTAGAGAAAGAAAGAGTAGATGTATCAATGACAACAAAGGATGCTCGTGATATTTCCACTCAAATATCACAAATTATTTTTTAGCATAATCATGAAAATACTCCATTTTCTCTAGATATGTCAAGAAAGAGTGGATATGGTGAGTCTAGTAGACTTACAATGTCTACTAGACTTACAAAGACTCATACTTTTTTCTGTCTATGACATTGTAAGTCTGCAAAAAACAAAGTAACTATGATGAAGTATAGTTCTAGGTATAAAACATTGTTCGAATGAATATCTTTCGATCAAAAACTTTTTCAATCAGAAAACTTTTGATTGAAAGTTTTCGATGGAAAAACTTTTCAATCAAAGAGATTTTGAATTGCCCTGCAGAAACTATTTGCTCCTATCCGAATAAGCTGATGTGACACTAAATAATTTGGTTGAATAATAAGGGTTTGTCGTAAAATTCAATAATTATTCATGAATAATCAAATTGTTGTATAATGAATAATGCAACCTAGCATTGAAGAACAAGATGAAATGGAGAGAGGCTCAAAGCAAAAGTGACGATTTTTCTCCCAAATTACTCAAAAATTAAGTACAATATAGCTCCATTTTCCTATATACCTATATAAATGGCCCTTTTTGCACTTGAGAGTGGTTAAGACCAAAAATACTACTTCTTGGGTTCAATCCTATTACATTAAGAGGTAAAAGAAAAAAAAGATGTTTTTACATACACCCAATACTCCACCCTCAAGTGACTGCAAATGATCCATGGTGCTCTAAGTTGTAAGGCCTCCATTATGCAGAGAAACCATTGTGAGATCCCAAACATTTGTGGAACCCTAACTTCCAAGTTAGACGAGGTCTATGTGTAAATACTAATGGCAACAGCTGATCTTTGTGAGATTAACCATGAGGTTAGGCAGGGCATGAACTTATGGGCCATCGGGTTGCCATTCAAGGCAAAAATAAAGGTATTGTGGTGTTGTGCATTTTCCCCATAGAACCTTAATGGGGGGAGTGCATAGGGTGGCTTGCCCTCTTCTATGGGGTCCACGAGGGGGGGGGGGGGGTATCATCTCAGCCCACAAGAACTACGATTTTAGGACTTCTAGTCATGGAGATTTTGTTCCCTTGACTATTTTTATCTATATTGAGTCCCCTTGTAAAGGCTATATAAGTGTGGCCAATGCAAAGCTCTATATGCTATTGCACACTAGTGAGCTTTTCATCTAACTTCTGTCTAGATCATCATCCAAGATCCATTTTGGGATTGAATACTTGGACAAAACACCATCTTTGTAGTTTCTCTCCTCTTGAAAATTTAAGAATTTGAGCTCTCTATCTCTTACTCTACATCTCTATTTGCATTTTTTGCAACTATGTCTATTGGTCTATTCCATTATGCTACTATTTCTTATATATATACATTATCAAATAGTTAGGGCATGTGAATCCTTTTCCTTTACAAAATTGAGCTCAGATAATAGAGTTACAAAAAGTAAGAAAACCTATGATAGGTTGATCTTGGTTACCCTAAAGTTCAACCATTCTCTACAAGTCTTATTACTTAACTTCTTCTTTAAGAGATGCAACACATTCAATTCGAGAGTCCATTTGAAAATTTAGTGGGGACCCTCTACTTCATACTTTTTATCCAGAAATCGAGTATTAAGCCAAGCTAGATAGGCCATTCAAACCCTAACTATTCAATCATGGACACACAAGCGGGGCTGAATGAATTAACTACTCTTGATTCCTTTTCCAACTTATCACATCACATAGAACTTGATAGACATACAGAATGAGACATTGATCTTTATGAACATCTTGTTCTAAGTCAGTTAGTGGGCAATGATCTCTGTTGTGATATAGAAGATCTTGGGTGCAATATAGATATTGATTATGTGGATCACACGTACCAACATTGTATGATTCAAATAATGTATTCACATTTAACTTAAGTGCTTAGTAGGCAACACTAGCCTCCCCTAGAGTTAATATTTCCAAGGTCAAAAAGGCCAAAGTGGGGGGATTCAAAGTTCAAGCCCCACATTAGACACGAGAATCAAAAAAGACACAGTCCGTCCACAAGTCCTTGCTCAAATTTGGGTATCAAAGGGGCAATCAAGCATACATAACACCATGGATCGGTATGGATACCCAAGGCTCTATTTCCACATACAACACTGCTAGGTACATAACCAAGAACTCACAAAAACAATCCATTAGAAAAATGGACATAGAAATACCACAAAGCTCAAGACCATTGAAGGTCAAATAAGGTACCGCAATATCATGGATCCTCAATCAAGCATATGCGGATACCAAAACAATGCATGAAAACTCATACCATTCAAAATCAAATCTAGGTCCCTAAGTCCCAAATTCATTTATTTGAAGGCTTTTAATACATTTGGAGACCCAAGATAGTGACACTGTAGGCATGACAAACACCAATCTCCATAGCCTCCCATAGGCACCCTAAGTCTCAAAAAATCAAGGTACCTCATAACTAGGTTCACATTCAAGAAGAAGCCAATTACTTATGGAGGCCTAAAGAAAAGTTGAATCAGTTTGCTAGAACAAAAGATCTAGAGACTCAACAACGACATTGACCATCACAATGCAAAGTGACTTCAACATAGAAACAGACACTAAGGTGGCAAGCTAAAGTCAAGCAACCCTATATGTAGTGACAAATTAAGTCCTCAATCACAACTCAAAAGATATGGGTTTCTAGGCATTAAATATCTTCAACACCACCACACACTACACTTGACACTCCCAACTTCATATTTGACTAGCATATTCTTTTCATTCTAGAGAAGCTACAACATAACAAGATCAATCTCTTTGTGCAAGAACCATGAGCTCATTGTATAACCTTTTCTTTTGCACCCATATTGAGATTATTTTCACTTAATATATGCATTCAATTAGGGCCACATTCCAAGGCCTTGCATCAAAAATTGTTGTGATATCCCATGCACGCAAGAGAACCATTATAATGTGGGGTCAGAATCACTTGTACACTTTGATTTTTTCTATTAATGCTTTCTTTCAAGTGATCACTCATCAATTTTTTCATGTTATGCATTCAAAGGTCTAGTGTGAAAGCAATTAATGAAGCTATCCTAAAATCGCTAAAGGGGGAGTGGAATAAGGTTCTTAATGCTAGTATTTTACATGTCCACTTTTCAGATTATAAAAAATTCAACACAGATCATGGTTATTATGATAGATGTCAAAAACACACTTCTAGTACTATCCAAGGCAATTGTGTCAACCGTGATGACCAAGCATTTCAAAATCCAAGATAAAGATCTACAACACACATGAAGTCACCTTCCTTAGGTCTAGGTCAAACAAAAATCCTAAGGTGAAATCCTTCCAACTTATAGAATAGGATGCTTCATCACCAACAACCCCTTAAACACTTTGTTCAAGTACTCTTTTCTTTTTTGCACTATTTTTTTTCTTTTTTCTTTGTAGAGTATGCATATATAGGGATAACCTACAAGGTTGTGCACACACACTTCTTTCTCCTTTTTCACATATGCAATGCATTAAGTAGTATGCTCGTGTAATTATTGTTGGTGCAGGGCAATCAACAATTGAAGTTTTGGGTGAAGACTTGAAGTCAAGGACTGAAGAAAAGACCAAGTCATGAAGCATGAAGGAAATGCATATCCAGGAGATAAAGATGTGTATACATATGTACATTATTTTAGAGTCAGTTCATCATATACTTTTGTATGGTCATGAGCTTGTAAAAATTTGCCTATATATACAAAGAAAATGTCAGGGCAAAGTAGAGAGATTATGTGAGAAAAAGATTTGAGAAGAATTAGATGTCATCAGACTTTTAGAAGTGATTAGAATCTCTCTCATTACTTAGATGTAAGAATCTCTCAGAAATGAAAAATGTTGCACCCGATCTTTCTGTGTATTCTCCTTCTGTGCTTGATCATTTCAGGAATCCTTTTGTAGATGTCTAATTCCATATTTAATGAGTCTATGGTTAAAGTTTGAGAGCCTTATTGTAAACAGGAATTATGAGTATTGTTCACTGATTCCTGAAACAGGCGCAAAATTCAATGCTAATGTTTTGGTCAGTTCTCCTTCCACAGTGTAAAGTTTTGAGCAACCAAGCACTCAATCTTTAAGTTGTAAGGTAAGCTACCTGTGGCTAAAAGCATTTTCATAAATGGGTTCTAGATTGAGAGAACCAAGTGTTAAAAGTTATAGGTGTCTGAATCAACTTCTCAGAAGAACAGTTTTAGACATAGGTGACTTGTTAAATTCATTTCTCAAGATCTACTGAGTCTTTTGAAGTGTTTTAACTTGGAGAAGGTGCGTAAACTATAGCCAACACATTGTGCAAAGTTTTATCAAAAACTTTACACATTTGATAAGTCAATGAGAGAGATATATGCAGCAGACTTTCTGTAGAGTCTTCTTCTTCACAGTTTATCCAAAATTTTTATTGTGCCTCCAAATTAGTGAAGGTTTTTAGTTATTCTTAATATAGAGGTGCTCTAAATTCAAGAGTAGCTTGTTCTTTTGGAGATTAACACTCTCCATTAGTGGTATCAGAGCAGGAAGTATCAAAATTGAAGGAAGGAGAACCCCGACTGTTGCAGACATAAAGAATTCAACAACTAAAGATTCAGAAGGTGAAAGCTTGAGAGCAAAGCTTGAGAAGGAGGCCAAACGACATCAAGGAATACAAAAGGAGTATCATTCGAAGTAAAGGTACATCTATTACTCATAAAGTTTGAAGAATTCAATACACAGGTGAAGAAAGGATGGGAGACTCTCTTCAAATAGAGAAGTTGGATAGAGAGAACTATCCAGCATGGTCAATGAGGATGGAAGCTCACCTTATGAGCAAAGATTTGATAGGATACATCACAGGTGAAGAAGAAAAGCCTCAGTTCAGAGATCCTAGTGTTCCAACTAGGGAAGAATTATCAGATTTGAAGACTTGGATGAAGAAAGATGCTCAAGCTAGGAGCATTATCTATATGGCAGCCAATGATTACTTGCTACCTCACATTAGAGGTCTTGAAAGTGCAAGTGATATATGGAATGCTTTGGAGGAGCATTTTCAAAACACCATAAGGTCAAGGAAGGCATCCTTGTGGGCAGAATTTACCACATTCAAGAAGAAGGCCTCTCAATCCATCTCAGATTATGTAACAAGGATGAAGGACATTGCAGATGCATTAAGAGAAGTTGATGAAGACATTGAGGAGGATAAATTGGTAAGGCAAATCCTCACAGGTTTGAGAGGTGATGACAAATGGAAGCCATTCATTTTGTCTACTGAATTATCACTTGATCATTTCACTCCTGATTTAAATCAGTTGCTAGGACATATGCTAACATTTGAGCAGGATGTCAAAGGTGAAAGTGATAAGAGTGAAGGTCAAGCAATGTATTCAAAGGATAAGAAGAAGAATATCAAAGGGAAGCAACAAGCAAATGAAGATGAAGGTACAACTAGCCAAGCCAACTTCCTAAGAGGAAGAGGAGGTGGCAAAGGTAGAGGAAGAGGCAGGAGTAGTAAAGATGGAGTCAAAGCTTGCTGGATTTGTGGTAAGACAAATCATTTAGCTAATGATTGTTGGCATAATACTCAGAGTAATGATGGACGAATGTGAAGTCAATAGGATCAGTGAAGGCCAAGGATGGAAGTACTCTCTTGAGTAAGGTTTTGTATGTTCCTACAATTCCTAAGAATCTGATAAGTGTAGGACAAATTGTTGAAAAAGGTTATGAAGTTAGGTTCACTAATGAAGGAGTGTTTTTGGAAGACCCTAGCAATGGGTATAAACAAATTGTTTCAAGGAAGAAAGAAGGAAGTTTGTTCACATTGAAGATCCAAGGGAATGTTGGTCATGCTTTGTTCACTTATGGAGGATATAAGATCTCTGAGGCATGGTGGGGTAAGAGACCTACTCTAGATCATTGCAAAGTATTTGGATGTTTGGTATATGCATATGTGCCATCTCAATTAAGGCAAAATTGAAACCTAAAGCTAAGAAGTATGTATTCATTGGTTATGATGATAAACAGATGGGATATAGGTTGTGGAGTCCATCCACAAAACAATTCCTAGTGTCAAAGGATGTTACATTTGATGAGCAAGGTACTTGGTATGCAGGTACAATCAATATTTATGTAGGTGATGAAGAAGTTATGAATCAGAAGAAAGAAAAATCAAAGGTTTAGATATTTGATGAAGAAGAGAACAATGAAGTACAGGTTGAAGTTGAAGAAGTGCCAAGATTTGATCCACAGTGTGATGAGCTAGAAACCTCAAGAAGTGGAGAACTTAGAAGGTCATCAAGACACAAATGGCAACCTACAAGGTATAGCTATGACACTTCTTTTTTGGCTACCAAAGATTATGCTTATATGATAAAGGCAGATGAAGACCCTTCTACATATGAAGAGGCAAAAGGTAAGGAGAATTGGGAGAAAGCTATGCAGGAGGAGTACGATGCATTGATGGAGAATTAGACATGGGAGTTGGTTCCTCAACCAAATAGCCAGAAGATCATTGGATGCAAATGGATCTACAAGACAAAGAGGTATGCAGATGGAAGTGTGTCTAGATATAAAGCTAGACTTGTTGTGAAGGGTTTTGCTCAGACTTATGGTATAGATTATGATGAGACCTATAGTCATGTGGCAAAGATGACAACCATCAGGACACTCATAGCTATTGCTGCATGTAAAGGGTGGAAATTATGTCAATTAGATGTGAAGAATGCTTTTTTGAATGGTTATATTTCAGATGATGTTTTCATGGAGCAACCCCAAGGATTCAGAAATGAAAGGTATCCAGAGTATGTATGTAAGCTCAAGAGAGCTTTGCATGGTTTGAAGCAGGCCCCACGGGCATGGAATTATAGACTTGTAAAGTTCTTGAAAGAACTTGGATTTCAAGTATCAAAGGCAGATAGTAGCTTGCTTGTTAAAGCAAGTGATGATGGATTCATTTACATGTGCATATATGTTGATGATATAATTCTTACAGGTACAGATGAGAAAGGCATTCAAAGCCTAAAGAAGCAAATGGAGAAAGAATTCAAGATCAGTGATTTGGGAGACTTGTCATATTTTTTGGGCATGGAGATCTCATACACTCAACATGGAGTGTATGTAACTCAAGAAAGGTATTTGAAGAACTTCTTGATCAAGTTTAAAATGAATGATTGCAGGGTAGCATCTACTCCAATGGAAGTGAATCACAAATTGAGCAGATATGGAGGAGAAGAGTTCAAGGACATGAAGCTATATCAAAGTTTGGTTGGTAGTCTGATCTATGCTACTTTAACTAGGCCTGACTTGTCATATGCAGTTGGAATATTGTCTCAATTCATGCATTGTCCTAGGAAAGAACATTGGATTGCAGGACAAAGAGTGTTGAGGCATATTAAGGGTACACTCAAAGAAGGTTTGTATTATGGTTTTACATCAGATACAAACATCAAGATATATAGCGATGCAGATTGGGCAGGTAATCTAGATGATAGGAGATCAACATATGGATACTTGTGTTATGTGGGAGATAAGTTAATTTCATGGTGTTCAAAGAAGCAACACACAGTTGCTTTGTCATCTACAGAAGCAGAGTATAAAGGTATGGTGGAAGCTGCAAAGGAAGTGATATGGCTTAAGACTCTGATGAAGAGTTTTGATATCATTCAGAGTACACCCACTATTCATGGAGATAACATGAGTGCATTGTATCTAGCTGCTAATCCTGTTTTTCATGCCAAGACTAAACACATTGAGATTCAGTATCACTTTCTAAGAGAGAAGGTGATGGATAAAGAGATTGAAGTCATATATACTTCAACAAAAGAATAGATAGCTGATATGCTGACCAAAAGCTTGGATGGACCAAAGCTACAGAGATTCAAAGACATGGCAGGCATAAAGAAGATAGATAAAACCTCAATTTATGATTGAGGAGGAGTTGTTGGTGCAGGGCAATCAACAATTGAAGTTTTGGGTGAAGACTTGAAGTCAAGGACTGAAGAAAAGACCAAGTCATGAAGCATGAAGGAAATGCATATCCAGGAGATAAAGATGTGTATACATATGTACATTATTTTAGAGTCAGTTCATCATATACTTTTGTATGGTCATGAGCTTGTAAAAATTTGCCTATATATACGAAGAAAATGTCGGGGTAAAGTAGAGAGATTATGTGAGAACAAGATTTGAGAAGAATTAGATGTCATTAGACTTTTAGAAGTGAGTAGAATCTCTCTCATTACTTAGATGTAAGAATTTCTCAGAAATGAAAAATGTTGCACCTGATCTTTCTGTGTATTCTCCTTCTGTGCTTGATCATTTCAAGAATCCTTTTGTAGATGTCTAATTCCATAGTTAATGAGTCTATGGTTAAAGTTTGAGAGCCTAATTGTAAACAAGCTGTGAGAATTATGAGTAGGAACATTCATATGTGAAGAAGTGTTCACTGGTTCCTGAAACAGGTGCAAAATTTGATGCTAATGTTTTGGTCAGTTCTCCTTCCACAATGTAAAGTTTTGAGCAAGCAAGCACTCAATCTTTAAGTTGTAAGGTAAGCTACTTGTGGCTAAAAGCATTTTCATAAACGGGTTCTAGATTGAGAGAACCAAGTGTTAAACGTTATAGGTGTCTGAATCGACTTCTCAGAAGAACAGTTTTAGACATAGGTGACTTGTTAAATTCATTGCTCAAGATCTACTGAGTCTTTTGAAGTGTTTTAACTTGGAAAAGGTGCGCAAACTATAGGCGACACATTGTGCAAAGTTTTGTCAAACACTTTACACATTTGATAAGTCAATGAGAGAGATATATGCAGCAGACTTTCTGTAGAGTCTTCTTCTTCACAGTTTATCCAAAATTTTTATTGTGCCTCCAAATTAGTGAAGGTTTTTAGTTACTCTTGATATAGAGGTGCTCTAAATTCAAGAGTAGCTTGTTCTTTTGGAGATTAACACTCTCCATTAATTATCAAAAAAGAAAAAACCCAAGAAATATCACTTGCAATGTCTATCAAACCTTGTTCCACAAGAACTTTGCAATCCAAATGTGCTTCAATGCATGCATTTCTCAAAGACCGATAGATATCCCAGACATCTATCAAGAATGATGCACTATAGGAGGGGGAAGTGTTGGAGATAGACCCTCATTGAAGATCTTTTTGAAGATCAAACAAAGAGAAGATTGTCGGCTTGCATTAAATGGAAGCTAAGAAGTATAGGTGGAGATGTCTAAGCAAAGGAAGTGCCGATTCGGGACCATTTTTTTCGAAACCCTCTTTGACTTAGCCAATTATATATAAAAAATGCCTCGTATGAAATATGTTTTAATGTCATTCCTTGTAAAATCATCCATTTTCATGCAAATCAAAAAACCCATCAGCTTGAGGAATGATTCCTAACCTCTAGAATTTTACAAGAACTTTCTACACTCATATCATATACTAAATGATGGTTTAAGACCTAATTTTAACTAGGGTGGACATTAGAGTGTGAAGAGGGTCGCGCTCTAAGACTTTTTTATAAAAATGAGCTAACCTTCATTTGTAATTTTTCCTTGTTCATTCTCTCTTCTAATCAAGTGTGAGTTTCTTGGGAGCTCTTGTGTCTTGCTCGTGAGTGAAGTGTTGGATTTTGAGGTCTACGAGAGCACGCGAATAGCACAAGGAAGAAGAAGAAGCTTGCAGCACAACACACAATATTGAATGTATTACCAAGAGAATGTACAAAGACAAGTGATCCGTTAGGGTTATAGTCGTATATACAAGCTAGGGGAAAAAACTCCTAAAGAGGAAAAAAAAGTGTCCCAACAATCCTAGTGTGTTCACACATATCACTACCAAAATATATCAACAAATCCCCCTAGGAGTGATGTGGTGAACAAGGAGCTGGCACTCATGTATAAGAAAGTGCCAAGCTATGTGGAATTGATTTGCAAAAGGAAGTAAGAACAAAGCTTTGCAGAAAGCTTCGAATTTCTCCCTAAGCAAAACCTTTGTGAAAAGGTCTACAATGTTCTCCTGTGCGGGCACATATGCCAAACTCATCTTTCCAACAAACAAATCTCCCTGACATAATTATAGTGCACCTCAATGTGCTTAATGCGAGCATGGAGCACATGGTTCCTCGCACTTGCCAATGTGCTCTGACTGTCAGTGAAGATAGTGACGGCAAAAGACTTACCAACAGCCAAATCATCCATAAGGCATCTGATCCACACACACATAATACTCATTGTGAAAGTTGCCCTATACTCAGCCTCACAACTAAAAGTGGCTAAAGTAGGCTGCTTCTTGCTCAACCAAGATATGCATGAGCTACCAAGCATGAAGCAAAAACCATTGGTGGACACATGAGTGTCATCGTAGTCAACCCAGTGAGAGTCAAAAAAATCATGTAAATCTAGCGGTAATGATCCCCCCTTGGGATAAAACAATCCAAGTAGTCGGGTACCACTTAGGTAGCAAAAGATGGGCTTAACTACCTACCAATTCTTGAGACTTGGGCAATGCATAAACCTCCTCATCCGTGAGATAGAAAATTGAATATCTAGCCGAGTAATGCATAAGTAAATCAAACATGCAATAGCTTGTTGATAGAGAACAGCATCAAACACATCTCTAGCATCATGAAGACTCAATCATAAACCTATCTCCATAGAAGTTTCAATAGTTTTGCATTCTTCAAGGCCAAAATGCTGCAATAATGTGTCAATATATTTTGTTTGACACAAAGTTATTCGGCCATCAACTTGCATAAATTGAATGCCAAAATAATGATGCTAATGCCCCAAATCTAACATCTCAAATGAAGCAAACTTTTCAGACTTTGCTTTCAGTGGATACACCGATGCACGTCTGGAAAAATCATCAATGAAGGTCACAAAGTAAAGGTATTCCCAAAAGAAGGTGTCTGCATAGGATCATAGACATCATTATGAACAAGCTGCAATCTATGAGTAGCTCGACCTGAACCATCTTTTGGGAAGGAGGAATGCTGCATTTTGCCCAAAATACAGCCTTCACAGACATGTTTACTAGGTGCCTCAAGTTTGGCAAAGAGGACACCATTTCATTTTTGTACAGGCATAGAAAACTAGAAAAATTTAGATGACAAAAGCGTGCATGCCAAAGCTTTGCATCTGACATAGCCTTAGAATCTTGAACTGCACATGTTGAATCATTCACAGATTTTGCATAATCTATGAGCTTATACATCCCACGATATAAAATGCCAGAAGCAATAATGACATCGCCATTTGACAGATCATGAGCTGTACATTTGTCATCAATAAATTTCACAATCAAGTTGATTTTGGCTCATGCAAAAATTGATAACATAATTTTCTTGATCCCTGGCACAAATAAAGCATTTGACAATTTAAAAGAACTACCATCAATAGTAGTCAGAATGATCTTACCAGCTCCCATGAGAGGATAAGAGGAGTTGTTGGTGCATGTGATAGTATTCCCTGTAGGGGCAGGCTCAAGCGAAGTGAAGAAACTGTGCGGCAAGGTAATATGTTTGGTTCCCCACTATCAAAGTACCAAACATCTGAGTCTATTTTAGACATACATTGTTCATGAGAAGATGGGTCATAATTGCAAACAGTACTAAATGCCCACTCTTCATTCTGCACAAGATTAGCATACTCTATTTTGGGTGTAGAGGCTTCTGCAATAACCATTCTAGCCTCTTTCTTCTTTGCCTCTTTTGCGGCCAGTTTTGGACAACTTTTCATGACATGATCAATTCCTTTACAGTACTTGCAAAACAATTTGTGCTTTTCTATTTTCTTGTCATCTTTGTCATCCTTCTTTGATTGTGGAGAGTTAGCAGATTTTTTTCTTACCAATAGATGAGCTCCATTTACCTTTGCCCTTCTGACTAGCAAGGAAAGCTTGATCTGCAACATGCATAATGGATCTGTTCTACCTAGACTGACCTTCCTGCAACAAAATAGAGACTAACTCCTCAAATGTTAAGGCATTTGGATTCCCTTTCATCATCAATCAAAGAGTAGAAGCAAAACTTTGATAAGAATCTGGAAGACCATTCAAAACAGTCTGCACAAGTGAACTGTCATGCAAGACTTCATTAGTAGAAATCAGATATTCCTTCAAATCTTTGATTTTTATCAAAAGACTGTCCATGGAATCTCCTTCATTCATGTGCTCACTCTCCAGCTGTTTTTAGAGGTAAATAGCACGAGCCTCATTCCTTGCATGGTATAATGTGGTAGTTCCCAAGCATCCTTTGTTGTTTTGCAAGGGCAAATGTTGGGAATAATGGAATGTTTGACAAAAAAGGCTATCAATGCATGTGCTTGAGCATCTCTACCATCCCAACAAAGTTTTTCTACAATAGGTGCAATAGGAACCGCAGCACGAACAGGAACCTAAAGAATATCACCATCTTTGATGCCATCTGCATCACCTTCAGTAATTGTATTTATAGGTGTAGTAGGAAGTTTTTCAACACCCTGCACAATATTCCACAGTCCTTTTGTGACTAATACATGACACATCAACTTATTTTCAACAGCCAACATACAGAATACATCATTGCTTTTAGCCATGGCCATTGACTAAAATACCCTGATGCAGAAAAATGATTGTATCCCAAAAAGTTGAACAGAACTACCCTGACGAGTTCGGCCGAAATGAGCTCAAATCATGATTTCGACACCACAGAGCGAAGCAGTTTTGAACTCCTAATCACCCTAGGTATGCTCACCAATTTTCGTGCGATTATGAGACTATGACGGGAGAGGTGTCGACGACACCCTAGATGAAGTGGCGACCTTCTCTGATACCAATTGTTGGTGTTTGAGGTATGCAAGAGCATGCAAACAGCACAAGGAAGAAGAAGAAGCTTGGAGCACAACATACAATACTGAATGTATTACCAAGAGAATGTACAAAGATAAGTGAACGTTAGGGTTATAGGCGTATATACAAGCCGGGGGGGGAACCTTCTAAAGAGGGAAAAAAGTGCCCCAGGAGTCTTAGTGTGTTCACACATATCAATAGCAAAATATATCAACATGAAGCTTGTATGTGCATGCATGTATGCTTATGCTCGTGCATGTGCTTGTTGCTTCCTCTCTCGTGTGTGTGTGTGTGTGTGTGTGTGTGTGTGTGTGTGTGTGTGTGTGTGTGTGTGACCCCTAGCATGGTGAAGATCATTATACCATCAACTCGTGTCTCATATTGATAATTTGTGGGTGAGGATCTATTGCTTGAAGTTAGTTTGTACATGTGTCGTGTGAGCAAGTCTACATCAAATAGTTTCATATAGAGTTTTGATAGATTATAAACTCTTTCTTTGGTCGTAAGAAGAATTTGATCATTTATCAAGAGTTTTGATAAATTATAAACTCTTTCTTTGGTCGTAAGAAGAGTTTCAATGTTTCGTATGATTGAAGAAAAATTCACTACAGATTATAAAAAGATAGCGATTCTAATTAATAAAAGAATTTAAGAGAAAAAGGGAACTTCCATTCGGGGTTTCAACTTAAAAAATGCAAATTAAAAAGTAATTCAGTTGTAGTTATAGCCCCATTGCTTAAATTTCTGAAAACTCAATCAACTTTTTATGACTGAGAAAAATCTAAAAGGTTGTGCTATTTGAGTGGTGTTTATAATGCAAGATGTTTTATTAGCTATTCCTAGAATCAAAGAATCAATCAAAACTCCCTAATCTATAAATATGAGTTCTGTACTATAGTCCAGAATTTTGAGAAATGACATCTTTATTCATATGGTGCCCATGTAACTGCAGCAACTGACCAAGAGAGCATTAATTGATTCCATAATTGAGCATACCTTAAAAGTTGTAAGACTCAATGAGCAAACACCTTCATAGGTGTACAAACTTGATTGTAGAATGGAAAGGTACTAAATGCTAATTAATTTACTCAATAGAAGGCTATGCTCGATGGAATACTAAGATCGCTTGATATTATTAAAAGGGAGTGTAGAAACATCCTTCATACTCCAAAATATCAATAACAATTAAAATAGGAATTCAATTGAGTGATTTCCAATTATGAGGAGCAATCGACAAGCGATGAGATGAGACTCCAGTGAAAAATTACATGTCTGTGGTAAAAACAAAGGTGCGAACAAATCTCGAAAGATGTGTTTTCAAGCATGTAAATGACCAAGAAACTAATTGGAAAAAGTGCTCACCAAATACAAAGCTTTTATATACAATAATGACACATACTCTTCCACGCATAATTCACTCCCATTTATGATGGATCAACCAAGCTTCTCTGTGAAGCAATATAGAATTAAAGAAGCCACGCTATGAACAGATTCAAAGAACATCGAGTTATACATTTAGGCTTGCAAAAAAAGATAAAATTTTGAGACAAAACAAAAGCTGTTATGAAACTTCACAGCAGAGAATTAAGTCTTCTTAGTTACGAAAGAGGATTTTTCAAACTTCATCTAAGCTTCTCTTGATTTGTGTGATCCATTCGCCAACTTCTGTAGGAAAGCTTACCAACTTCAAATTCAAAAGAAGACTCGAATTCATCCAACCTTCGACTCTTCTTTTGAATTTTAAGAGCTCTTAAAAATCATTGTTTATTCCAAACAATGAATTTTAAAAGCTTATTTCTAAACATCATTACAGACTTTAGAGTATATGACGAAATGGAAAGTTTAAAACATATTGAAACATGCAAGTAATCAGCATCCTCAAAGAACAGTTTTCCAATTTTAATTCAATTCCCTGATATTAGCCATACAGGAAAAGCTACAGATATAACACCCATAAATAGAGCACAGACTATGCTTACGCTTAGGTTTAAGGCAAGACTTTCATACCATTAACATAACCATAATTTCCCAACACTTAGAGACATCCAACATAGATTTTCAAGGACAAAAATTTTTGAGACGGGTAAAATATTATGCTTTATGATTCTTAAACCATAGTCTCGAGAGGTTTCAGTAGTGTTGACATGTGTGTTAGTATGATTAGTATGTAAGCCAGGTGCTAAAAGGCCTACAGCTTATACAACGATCTCATATGCACATGGCAGCCAGCTCAGATGTCAAAACATCTCATCTCTCTAATACACAGAAATTTAAGCTCAATGTATCTCTATTCTTTCTGCAAACGAATTATGTAGCAGCAGTGTTGTGGATGTCTTCATTGATTTGTGTTTTATTCATTATGTACATTATCTGATTGGCTTTTCACCAATCAGATATTGGTATGAATGATCTTACTTTGTCTTGACACTCAATCGTAAATTCTCAATGTGATCTGCCTCCTCCTGCAACCCAGCAGCTATGTATACGTTTGCCATGAGAACATAAGCTGAATTATCCATCTCATCTAGCTGAATTGCCTGATCAAAAGCCCATCTTCCAGTGTTGACATCTCTCCATTTCTGACATGCGCCTAGCAAGGTGTGCCACACTACACTATTTTCACAGGCTGGCATGCTTTTGATCAGTGCAACTGCTTTATCCAGGAGCCCAGATCGTCCATACAAATCAATCATACACATGTAGTGTTCCACGTTTGGCTTTATTCCATACTTTGGAACCATGTTTTCAAAATACATCTGACCTTCTTCAATCAACCCCAGGTGACTACATACGCTTAAAATAGAGGACATAATAACCTCATTTGGGGTCAGACGGTGCTGCAGCATCTCTTCGAAGCAGTCAAATGCATCCCGACTATGACCTTGCCGTATATATCCTGCAATAAGCAAGGCCCAACAAACGACATCACGATCAGGAAGTTCATCAAGCAGTTTTCTTGCCTTTGTGAGTGCACCACACTTTACATACATATCCACCAAAGCATTGCACAGTGCCCTATCATCTTCTTTAACCAATCCGTGCTGAACGGCTATATCATGAATCTCTTCACCCTCTTTCATTGCTCCTAAATTTCCACATGCCTTAAGAACACTAGCTAGCGTCATTGCATTTGGAAAAACACCTTCATCATTCATTTGCTTAAAACAAGTGATGGCCTCTCTATCGTGGTTATGCTGCACGTAACCTGTTATGAGTGTTGTCCAAGCAACAACACCCTTTGCAGGGAGCTCTTCAAACACCTTTTTAGCAATTGCAAGGTCACCACACTTAGCATACATGTTCAACAAAGCGCAACCAAGAACATCATTGTTTTTTAGCAACCCATACCTCTTAATCTGATCATGTATTTCAGCTCCTCTGCCAATATCTCCTAGCTTGCCACATGCAGACAGAATGCAGGCATAGGTCACTGCATTTGGAGTTACACCCTTGTCCTGCATTCTTTGGAAACAAAGCAAGGCATCCTCATGTTGTCCATGCTCAACATATCCTCCAATCAATGCGGTCCAAGAAACAACTTCTTTCAGAGACAATTCTTGAAGCACTTGTTCTGCTTTCACAAGAGCACCACATTTGGCGTACATGTCCACCAGTGCACTGCCAAGAGCAATATCTTTTCCCAAAAGGCATTGTCGAGCTACTTCATGATGGATTTCTTCCCCAATCTCAATGGCTCCTAGACCAGCAGAAGCTTTCAACAAGCAAATATAGGTTGCTGTATTGGGCAAAATACCATCCCCTTGCATACTAATGTGGCATTTCAAAGCTTCCTTACATTTTCCATGTTGAACATAACCTGCAATAGCTGTAGTCCAAGATATGACATCTCGTGTATGCATCCTGTCAAGAAATTCTTCCGCTTTCTGGAGAGCGCCACATTTTGTATACATATCAAGCACAGCATTACCAAGAATGACGTTATCAGCCAGCAAGCCTAGTCTAGTGACTTCATGATGAATTTGCTCTCCCATTGCCGTTGCTCCTAAGATGCCACAGGCTTTCAGTACACAAGTAAAGGTCACTGCATTTGGAAAGATACCATCGGCACGCATGAGCTCGAATAATTTGAGTGCCTTTTCAGCTTTTCCCAGTACAGTATATCCATTGATAAGTGTGGTCCAACCAACTAAAGTCCGCTTAGGAAGCTCCGTGAGTAGATTATGTGCTTTAGGCAAGGCACCACACCTTACATACATAACTAAGAGAGAATTAGCAAGATATGAACTCCGTTCTGGCAACGCTCTCTTCAAAAGTGTGGCATGTGCTTGGATGCCTCCGTTGAGATCCTTCGACTTCGCATAGGATTGAAGCAGGTCCACAAAGTTAACAGCCCTCTGGCTGCCGTTGTTAAGGTCTTTACTAATTTCACATGTTTTCTTCCCGCGGATTTTGACAGTCATGTTCCTCTACCTCCGTGAGTAGAGTTCAAAAAAAAAGGTTTCAATACACAGTATCTCGAGCTTCAGCTTCAATCGAGTGCAATAATCTCGAAGCCAGCATTTCCCAATAAACGAGGAAACGCCTTTGACGCACATAAAGTCACGTTGAATGTTCGCCATTGCTGCAGGTATCTCAATTCTCAGACGGTGACCCTGTTGTTCACAAGGATGAGACGAAGTCCATGAGATTAGAGTAACTCTTTTTTTCATTGAAGAACTTCAAAATGAAAATCATTTTTTATCAATGGTGAATTATTTATGCTATACTAAAATAAATACGAGGTTCACACGGCTGCAGCATAGATTTTTCTTTTTTTCCCCCTTTTTTTTTGTGGTAACCCTTTCATCAACCTCCTATTGCAGTAGTTTGAAATTTTGGAAGAACAACTCACCTACCTAAGGAAGTTTCTTTCTCCTCCATTTTTCAAGGGTTAACATCATGCCAATCTACAGTTTTGAACCCCGAGCTTTAGTCAAGATCCAAAGTGTTTACTATTAAGTTCGGTTCACAATGGGTGGCCCCATATATTTTGAAAGCTCATCATCCAATCACAAACAAACATATGTCACAAGGTGTTCACAAAAGGAAGAGGAACATGGAGTTTCATTTTCCACATCATGGAACAATCTCCATGAAACTTTTATGGCCTCTCCCCCTCGCCCTTTCATTGTATTGTTTGCCAAGTTGTCCAAAAACACAATATTTTATTGAATTTTATTTGTATCAATCTTCCAATGCTTGTTATTTTAACTACACAGTGGTAGATGACTTACTTCTAATCATTGTTGTGTATGTTGATGGCATGTCGCTCATTGGTCCTAATGAGAAGTATATTGCTGAATTTAAGGCTGATTTGCATGCTTCTTTTGAGATGTCAGATTTGGGCCATTTGCATCGTTATTTGGGCATTCGGCTTATGCAAGTTGATGGGGGAAAGCTATTTTTTCAAACAGAATATGTTAACACATCAATGCAAATTTTGGCCCTTAATATTGAAAACCTATTGCCACTCCTATGGAAACATGTTTACGGATGAGTCTTCATAATGCTAGAGATGCATTTGATGTTGTTCTCTATGAGTAGGTTGTTGGATGCTTGATTTACTTATGCATAACTCAGCTTGATATTCAGTTTGTTATCTCTCAAATGAGTAGGTTTATCTATTTCCCAGGTGTAAAGCATTGGTAGGCAATTAAGTGCATCTTTTTTTATTTGAGTGGTACCCAGGTACTTGGATTGTAGTATTCCAAGGAGGGATCTTTATCGCCAGATTTACATGCTTTTTCTGACTCTAACTAGGGTGGTTGTTATGGCACTCATGTGTCCACCAATTGTTTTGGTTTCATGCTTGGTAGCTCATTTATATCTTGGTTGAGCAAGAAGCAGCCTACTATGGCCACTTCTGGCTATGACGTTGAGTATAGGGCAACTTTCACAGCGATTGTTAAGTGTGTGTGGCTTAGATGGATTCTAGCTAATTTGGGCGGTGTTTAGTCTTCTACCACCACCATCTTCACTGATAGTTAGAGGGCATTGGTAGTTGTGAGGAGCCTTGTGTTCCATGCTCACATAAAGCACATTGAGGTGCACTATCATTATGTCAAGGAGAGGTTCTCTACTCAAGAGATCAGTTTGGCATATGTGTCCATGCAAGATAACGTTGCATGCATTTCACTAAGGCTCTGCCTCGATAGAAGTTTGAAGCTTTCCACAAAGCTTTAGGTGTACTTCCTTTTGTGGATTGATCTCTTTCCACATAGTTTGGCACTTCCTTATACATGAGTGCCAGCTCCTTGCTCATCGCATAACTCCCAGGTGGGATTTGTTGATATATTTTGGTCATGATGTGTGTGAACATACTTAGGACCACTAGGGCACTTTTTTTACCTCTTTAAGAGGTCACTTTTGTCTCATCTTGTATCTATGCTTATAACCCTAATGGGTTACTTATCTTTGTACATTCACTTGGTAATTCATTCATTGTTGTATTGTGTTCCAAGCTTCTTCTTCTTCCTTGTGTTGTTTGTATGCTTCTGTAGAACTCAAACTCCAATAGGTAGAACTTTCAATCATATGTTTTGATATGTGACATGAGGGCTATGACACTTCACAAATTGTGAGATATAGTTCATATTACAATCTACACGTGTAAATTCATTGTTTTGCCTCTTCTTCTTCATTGTTGGAGTTTTTATCATCTCATTTGCTCACATCTATGTGCAATCAATTGGTTCACTACTTAGATGTAGCGGGTTACTTTGATATACCCTTAAAATAACGTATTTTATGTTTGCTTTTCAAGATGCAGAAGCCAAATACAAGACAAGTTACCTCAGCTTTGAGGGGATGGAGAAGAGGGGATCCAGCTCATGAGTTCATGAAGAAGGCCAGATTCCCAATTTTGTACCTCACTGTTTTCCCATTTCACCTATTTTCCCAAGTTGTCTAATTCCCCATTTCACCTATTTTCCCAACTTGCCTAATTTTCCATTTCACCTATTTTCCCAAGTTGCCTAATATCCCATTTCACCTATTTTTCCAAGTTTCCTAATTTCCCATTTCACCTATTTTCCAAGTTGCCTAATTTCCCATTTCACCTATTTTCCTAAGTTGTCTAATTTTCCAAGTTCACCAATTCTCTAAGTAGTCTAAATTCCCAAGTTGACCAATTTCTCAAACTAGTCTATTTTTTAGTCAAATTTTACAAGTTAGTCGACTTACTCAAAAGTTCACCATATGAAGTTGGTCTACTTACTTCAAAAGTAGTCTATTTTTTAAGAAAAGGGTGTACTTTTGATTTAGTCTACTTTTTCACTTGAAAAAAGCGACTAAATTTTCCAGATCTCCATATGGTCTAAATTTTCAGCCACTTGCACATGGAGAACTCATGGACGGTGGACGGCGCCGAATATCAGAATTTGGAAGATAGTGATGGCGTGAAAAAGTGGACCAAGAAGGACGCTTCCAGAGTACCAAAATTGTCAGAGAGCCTACCAAAGAAGAAACTAATTTTGTCCCCTTTTGCTACCCTTCACTTCCAAGAAAACTATATAAGTAGACCTCTCCTTCATCAAAGGACAAGCTCAGAGAGAGACTCGAGGAAGGAATGCACTCCTGCAGCTTTGCCTTCTCTTTGTGTGTGTAGAGCTCTTAGCTTACCACTAGTGCTCCACTTGGTAGATTTGGAATCAGCTAGCTTGGCACTCGGAGTGAGTAGTGGGCAAGCAGTGATTGGCCAATCTTCTCTTGAGTAGCTAGTTGGAAAACTAGATTCTGAGCATGTATGTTTAGGGAACCGAAGTCCAGCACTTAGAATGAAGGTGTATGCTTATGTCTCCTACCGATTACCCAAAGTTTGTATAATCCTCTTTTGAGCTGTTTGTACTCCTAATTTCAGCTTCTTTCTCTTATTTCACTGTGTCATTGTATATGCTATTTTTCTTCCCGATTGAGTCTTCAAATTGTAACTGACTATTGCACTTAAGAGGACACACCACATAGAGCATATAGATCAAGAAATTGATCTACAGGTGCTCATTTTGGCACGTCTGGTGGGACCTTGGTTGCAATTTGAACTTGTTAGAAGTTCAGCCCTTAGAAGAAGCAAGTTGATGAAGAGCGTTAGAGCGATAGTCTATGACTCATACTTGCTCCAACCATAAAGACTCCCATAAAGAGTTATCAGCGGAAAAGATTACACTACATCCCTCCTAGAGCTCCACCACCTCCATTTCCATTTCTCGACGCATCACCATCGCG
Source organism: Ceratopteris richardii (assembly GCA_020310875.1). Lineage (NCBI taxonomy): Eukaryota > Viridiplantae > Streptophyta > Polypodiopsida > Polypodiales > Pteridaceae > Ceratopteris > Ceratopteris richardii. The sequence goes on from CM035431.1 coordinate 51,505,196, forward strand.
AGGCCTCTCGGATCGACACTCCCCGCCTCATTCAACAGACATGGCAGACAACCAAAGACCACAAGCCGCAGCGATGGGGAACGACTTGACTAACTTGCTCTCTCAGATCAACGTCAAATTTCCTTCCTTCAAGGCAGCTCCTCATGAGGACGCGGATGCTCACGTCAGAAGGTTTCTTTCCCTATGTAAGAGTAGGGGTTTACATCAGCAAGAAGATGCCTTGCTTGCCTTGTTTCCGGCCACACACTTCACCACCTGGGATGCCCTCAAAACTGCCTTCACAACTACATTTACCCAAGGTAACTCCATAGAATGCATACTTGATCAATTGGAAAATCTTAAACTACAAAAAGGAGAGGCATTCTCTGAATTAATGACCAGAGTGAAGTCGTTAGTTTCTCGTCTTCCTCACAATCCTGGGGATTTTCTAGTCAAGAAATGGGTAGAGAAGGCTCTACCAAAAACTTCTCAGCAAAAGCTTAGAGAGTTGCTACAAGCTGATGCATCATTGGAAGAATTCGAAGCTGCAGCCTCAAGGATCGAAGCAGTAAGAGTCCAGTTCAAAGAACATGAAGGTACGGATGAATTCACAAGTGATCCTCTTGCACAACTAAGAAGAGAGTTAGAAGCCTTGAAGTTACAAAAGACCTTGCAAGAGGAAAAAGATGTCTGGCAAAGAAGGGATGAAGCGCTAGCTTTGCGACGACAAGAATTGGAGAAGCTTAGAATGCAAAAAGAGGTAAAAACATCGTTTGGTGCACCTTATGTAAGAAATCAAGACATTCTTCTCAAGATTGTTCGGACAGGTTGGTGTGTCAATTTTGTGGAAAACCAGACCATGAAGCAAGGGATTGCTATTTTCTGAAGGGGATGCAAGCGAATTGGGCGTCACCAAGTGTATCCGTACATCAGCCCGTATTACCAACTCCAAGATTTCAAGTCGAAAGCATGTATACCACTCCTCAGGTAAACTCCTCTAACGAAAGAAAACCTCCATTTAGAAGACCAACTTGTACTATCATGTGCTACAGATGTGGCAAATGTGGGCATTTTCAAGGAAAATGCTCCCTCCCAGAAGGGTCTCCACCTTGCAGGTTTTGCCCGGATACAATGGATCATTATTCAAAGGACTGTCCAAAGCAAAAGGCTTCTACAAGTGGATCAGCTCCATCATACCAAGTCAATGTTATCTCTGTCAATAAGAGAAAGTAACCAGCAATTCATTCAAGTAAGAGAGAAGAGAGCAGCAGGTGTCCAATCTTCTCCTGTACACTCACAGTGGCACTCATCTCAGAAAGAGGACCCGAATATGCGTGATGCCCCTGGGCAATATGGACGATTTGTTTCACCTAAAAAAGTTGACCGATTTTTTAAAAATGGTCAAGTTCATGAAGTCGACTTAAAAGATGGGCAAGTGACTAAAAAATTTGACCAATTTTGTAAAAATGACCACGTTCATAAAGTAGACCAATTTTTGGAAAATGGTCAACTTGAAGTTGCCCAAACTTTTAAAAATAGTCTACTTAAAAATGGTCAAATTTTTTAAGTCGACTTATTTTTCGAGGATAACCCAATTCAGGAAAATAGAATATTTTTTGAAATCGACTCTTTTGCCCAGATCAATCATGGACCAAAAAAAGAAACCCCAAGCTATGCGCCAGAGTTAGAACTTGATTCACAACAGAGAGAAGAAGGAAATCAAGAACTCAATGCAAGCCCATCCTTCAGCTCAAGTCCAGAAGCTAGAGTGGTGGCATTGCAAGAAATGGATCAAGAACAAGGGGTGCAGAGTAGAGCCCAGAAAAAGAAAGCACAAGCAAGGGTCCTCCAAGAAAAGAGATATTGCCAAGTCTGTGAAGTTATATCTATGCACATAGACAGAGAGTGTTGCAAAAAAGTAGCCTATCTTACAGTGGATGATTTTACTAGATAGTGTTGGAAAACAATGTCCCAATGACAAAATGGTCTAGCATCCAACTCCTTGTATACATTATACAAGTTGCTCTTCAAAATCTACGGGCGGTCACAGGAATTATAGCTACGGGTTTAGTACTTGGTACAACACAACAGCGTGGGCATGTGGATAGAGCATATGGCTTCCAAGGAACCCACCTGGGTTCAAATCCCGTCTCCAGCAGCGTGCTATAGCTTTTATTTGTAATGCTTTTGAGAAAGAAAAGTGGCAAACAATTCTACGACGGACAGCGTTTAGCGTTTCTCGATTACGATGGATTTAGCGATCGCTACGATCGTAGGCTTTTGCTTTATTCAAGGTGCTCTTCAAGGCTCAACAATCTACTATATAAGAGACTATTTAGCTCACTTGTAATTATCCTTCACCTAGGATCAACACAAGCTTTTTAGAGCTTGGACCTCAGTAGAGGTGGTGTTTCTTCTAGCACATGGGGCAGCCATGGTGCTAACTTGAAGCATGTTGAGGAGCAGCTATGGAGTTCTTCTTGGTGATTCTTCTTGGAGAAGATGAAGGGTGTGCTAACACTCTAGCTCATGGAGAGGAGGTTATCTCTTGTTCATGGCAAGAAGACTTGGTCATTAGCAGCTTGATGGTGAGGATCGCCCATCTACATGATGTATTTGAAGATTGTCTTCCACAGGAAGATATTAGGTTGAAGATTATCTTCTACAAGAAGATGTCTGGCTACTTCAAAGACATTGGATGGGACCATCTACATGATTTTGAAGATTATCTTCTACAGGAAGATATTAGGTTGAAGATTGTCTTCTACAAGAAGATGTCGGGCTACTTCAAAGACATTAGATGGAGATTAACATAAGATTCACATCTTATGTTAAGTATTCAGGTACATATTCTCTTTATGCACACAGGTACTACTTGAAGTTTATGGAGGCCTTGGCGTTCATATAAGAAGGAGTCCTATTCGGCATAGGTACAAGAGAATCAGTACTTTTATGCTTTATGCATATTTTTATGAGGTGTTTGAGAAGGTGTGTTCACATGAGTTTGAGGATTTCCGGCAACAATCTTGTTAGCATTCTATGCTACTTTATAAGTATGTGATCTTTTCACACACGTATCTGACTTAGGGTCTTCCATAGCCTAAGTTCAGATGAGGGTTTGTTGACTATCAGTTTCACACTGATCCTTCCTCTTTCAGTCACTCATATTCACTCTTCTATAACCTATAAGGTCACACATCTCATGTATATTCAGATTACTGCCCATACATCTGAATATGTTTGTTACATTGTAAATTCACTCATTCATTCATTTCTCATCACATAGAATGGTTGAGAATTTTGCTCCCACATTGTACATTGAACATTGGTATATATGATACTATTAGTAAGCGATGGCTTACGTAACACCTTACACATGACGTCTATTCTTTCTCTATCTTTATCTCATCATTTTTATGATTAAGTTGTGGTATGTTCATGTTTTGTCAATATGGAAGATTGCTAGAATTAATGTTGTATATATACTGGACCTATGGAACCATGGACCTATGACATGAGCTAAGGGCCTACCTCACTTCCAACATTTGGTATCAGAGCACTAAGGTTTTGGTTACAGAACTTTAGATCTTTGGCATCAATGCATTAAGGCTCATTCATAATCCCAGGTTCCTAGACTTCCAGATTTACAACATATAATTTAAAAGCATCTTCTAACATTTGACATTTGACATACACACTTAATCTAGATGAGTAGAGATTTGAGAATTAGACACTTCAGTTACATTCATCAGTGTGGAGTATGAAGTTGATGATCTGTTAGTAGCCGAATATTTTTGAAGAGTATGCAAATACTTTACAAAAGTATTGTTTGAAGACCCAGACTTGATGAAGAGAAGACTACTTCAAATTCAAGGAAGAACAATGGTTTAGAGAAGATGAAGAAATCAGATCAACATCAAATCACAGGTATCAGTTTCTACTATCAGATTATCATTTGCAGGTCATATCTTAGAAGAGCAGTTATGAAGAGATTTGAAGAATTTCAAGGAATGCTTTTATACACTTTCATTATTTGAAAGTTAAAGGCTACATCAAAACAGGTACCTAGAGGTTTTTCTAGAGAGTTTTGAGAAATCTCTTTCATGGCAAGAAAGTTCATCTAAGAAGACAAGCGCAGAGATGAGATGAGTTTTTTCAGCCAATTTTCTACTGTAAGTTGGTTGGATATCAAGGTACAAATGTATCTAGAGAAGGTAACTCTAGAAGGGCAATTCATCATTCAGACAACGATTGGTGAATTTAGTCGTTTCAGACATTTGAAACAACATTTTGATTCAGAGATATGAGGAGATGGTAAAACATGTTTCTATATTCACTTCCATTTATATACCATGTTTGTTTTATCTCTTACTCTAAGCATTAGAGGAAGAGAAAAGTTCATTTGAAGAGGTCAAGAGTGTTTGCTACTTCAAGATGAAGAGAACAAAAGGTATGGAAGTGAAGTTTGAAGATGTTAACATCATCAGGTGGAAGAAAGATGCAGAAGAAGAAAGTCCATCATTTCCAAAAGAAAAGTAAGGCTTCCTTTTCTCATATATTTTCCATATACTTTTCCTATTTTTCCTCTACATCCAAAGACAAGTCTACGAGAACATCTTGTTTAAAGAAGAAGCAGTTTCTTGTTTTGCATTACACTTGGTCATGATTTAGTAGATTTGACAAAGAATTGCATTGAGAGAAACAAAAGCACTCATATGTGTATGAGTTAGTTGAAGCTTTTAAGCAGGCAGCTTATATGTTCCCTCAAAGAATTCTTGGAGTGTCAATACAGAGCTACTTGGTATATGACAAGTTGCAGAGAAGTATATTTCTTCTTTATCTAACTCTTGAGGTAAAAGAGTTTTTTTGTAGCAGATGTTGAAGACTTGGGTTGAGGTTTTATGTTTGGAAAAGGTTACCTCATATTCAGTACTTTCAGAAAACTTCAGAAAATTCAGACTTGTTGATGTACCACTCAGTTGAAGAATCTACTTTTTATGATTGTCTAGACTTTTGGATACATGTTTGTATTCAAAAAGGTGTTCCATCATATCCTATAACTTGATTGAAAAGTGGAGTTAGTCAAAAGAAAATCAAGCAGGTACTGTCACATTTCACCCGGGTAAAATATGAAAGTTATGAAGTATCAACTCGCAGCTTTTGGAGTTCTCAAGCTGAGAAGTTTGTCCACTTATGGTTCAAGTAGGAATTTCAGATTCCTTAAAGGATTTGTTTGAAGAAAAGTTTTACAACTTTTTGAGAAGCATGGACACTTAGAGACATTCAGGTAGCAAATCAAACATTCAGTCATGAAGGTTTGATGACAGCAGATTCTACACAGGAGAGATCATTGATCTTGAATAGATCTTGTATGATCTTGAGTATTTATGATTCAGTTGTCTATCCTTTGTTTGTGAAGATTCTTAACATTGGAAGAAGTAAGTCAAAGATTCAGATTCTATCAGATTTGTGTTGCAGAGAAAAAGAAGATACTTGTTATGTTACAGAAAAATATGGATCCTAAAACTTTTGTTTCAGATACAAGTATTGATCACTAAAGATCAGATTTATTGAAAGAAGGAAGACGTTCCACATTTCATAAAGTCTGATATATTTGAAGAATACTGGATACTAGTGTTAATTCATCCAGGGGGTGATGAAACATGAAGATTTATTTTCAAGCCATATGTGAAAGAATGCAGATTCATACCTACAGGTATTCCTATTTCAGGTATTCCTATATTTCCTTTGTCAGGTTCTCTTTATGTTCCAGCTTTGTAAAAAGAAGGAAGAAGAAGAATGTTTGGAGAAAGTTCCTGTTAGGATGTTCCTGTTCAGGAGAAGGTTCCAGAGTTCTATTTAAAGAGAAGCTTGATATTTCAGAAAGGTATATTTCAGAAGTGCGCACATATATGTTTATACCAAGTTCTGAAGGAAAGAGGTATGAAGGATTTAAAGGATGAAGACATGATGATATCATAGATTTTTTGACTCATATTGAGTTAAGTACAGTCAAAGATGAACCAGAAGTGTTCATAATACACTAAGTTGTGAGTTGACAGTCACAGGTTCCAGGATTCAGTTCTTGATTTGTTTAGTGTATTTACATGACGCAGCAGAAGTACGTTGAGAAACCTTTTTTTTTGGAAGGTAAATGCAAATATATGGATCCTAGTGTATGTTTTCAGGTTTTTGAAGACAGGAGATAGCAAGTTCAGAGACAGTTCATGCTATATTTGTTGTCAAGCAGTGATTGCTTGATGTATACACTATTGGATATCTAGTTTGCATATTTTCTCCGGTATTATGGTTCATATTCAACAAGGTCAGGTTTTTTGAAGGAAAGTTAAATTCAATTTTGAAGAAGTTTTTTGAAGAACAAGTTTTGAAGTGCGGGAGTACAAGCTTGAAGCTTGTGGTTGTTTGCAACTTTGACAGTTTGCAGCTCCAGTCCAGATTGTACCATTGTGACATTGCAGGGGGGATTGTTGGAAAACAATGTCCCAATGACAAAATGGTCTAGCATCCAACTCCTTGTATACATTATACAAGTTGCTCTTCAAAATCTACGGTCGGTCACAGGAATTATAGCTACGGGTTTAGTACTTGGTACAACACAACAGCGTGGGCATGTGGATAGAGCATATGGCTTCCAAAGAACCCACCTGGGTTCAAATCCCGTCTCCAGCAGCAGCGCGCTATAGCTTTTATTTGTAATGCTTTTGAGAAAGAAAAGTGGCAAACAATTCTACGACGGACAGCGTTTAGCGTTTCTCGATTACGATGGATTTAGCGATCGCTACGATCGTAGGCTTTTGCTTTATTCAAGGTGCTCTTCAAGGCTCAACAATCTACTATATAAGAGACTATTTAGCTCACTTGTAATTATCCTTCACCTAGGATCAACACAAGCTTTTTAGAGCTTGGACCTCAGTAGAGGTGGTGTTTCTTCTAGCACATGGGGCAGCCATGGTGCTAACTTGAAGCATGTTGAGGAGCAGCTATGGAGTTCTTCTTGGTGATTCTTCTTGGAGAAGATGAAGGGTGTGCTAACACTCTAGCTCATGGAGAGGAGGTTATCTCTTGTTCATGGCAAGAAGACTTGGTCATTAGCAGCTTGATGGTGAGGATCGCCCATCTACATGATGTATTTGAAGATTGTCTTCCACAGGAAGATATTAGGTTGAAGATTATCTTCTACAAGAAGATGTCTGGCTACTTCAAAGACATTGGATGGGACCATCTACATGATTTTGAAGATTATCTTCTACAGGAAGATATTAGGTTGAAGATTGTCTTCTACAAGAAGATGTCGGGCTACTTCAAAGACATTAGATGGAGATTAACATAAGATTCACATCTTATGTTAAGTATTCAGGTACATATTCTCTTTATGCACACAGGTACTACTTGAAGTTTATGGAGGCCTTGGCGTTCATATAAGAAGGAGTCCTATTCGGCATAGGTACAAGAGAATCAGTACTTATATGCTTTATGCATATTTTTATGAGGTGTTTGAGAAGGTGTGTTCACATGAGTTTGAGGATTTCCGGCAACAATCTTGTTAGCATTCTATGCTACTTTATAAGTATGTGATCTTTTCACACACGTATCTGACTTAGGGTCTTCCATAGCCTAAGTTCAGATGAGGGTTTGTTGACTATCAGTTTCACACTGATCCTTCCTCTTTCAGTCACTCATATTCACTCTTCTATAACCTATAAGGTCACACATCTCATGTATATTCAGATTACTGCCCATACATCTGAATATGTTTGTTACATTGTAAATTCACTCATTCATCCATTTCTCATCACATAGAATGGTTGAGAATTTTGCTCCCACATTGTACATTGAACATTGGTATATATGATACTATTAGTAAGCGATGGCTTACGTAACACCTTACACATGACGTCTATTCTTTCTCTATCTTTATCTCATCATTTTTATGATTAAGTTGTGGTATGTTCATGTTTTGTCAATATGGAAGATTGCTAGAATTAATGTTGTATATATACTGGACCTATGGAACCATGGACCTATCACATGAGCTAAGGGCCTACCTCACTTCCAACATTTGGTATCAGAGCACTAAGGTTTTGGTTACAGAACTTTAGATCTTTGGCATCAATGCATTAAGGCTCATTCATAATCCCAGGTTCCTAGACTTCCAGATTTACAACATATAATTTAAAAGCATCTTCTAACATTTGACATTTGACATACACACTTAATCTAGATGAGTAGAGATTTGAGAATTAGACACTTCAGTTACATTCATCAGTGTGGAGTATGAAGTTGATGATCTGTTAGCAGCCGAATATTTTTGAAGAGTATGCAAATACTTTACAAAAGTATTGTTTGAAGACCCAGACTTGATGAAGAGAAGACTACTTCAAATTCAAGGAAGAACAATGGTTTAGAGAAGATGAAGAAATCAGATCAACATCAAATCACAGGTATCAGTTTCTACTATCAGATTATCATTTGCAGGTCATATCTTAGAAGAGCAGTTATGAAGAGATTTGAAGAATTTCAAGGAATGCTTTTATACACTTTCATTATTTGAAAGTTAAAGGCTACATCAAAACAGGTATCTAGAGGTTTTTCTAGAGAGTTTTGAGAAATCTCTTTCATGGCAAGAAAGTTCATCTAAGAAGACAAGCGCAGAGATGAGATGAGTTTTTTCAGCCAATTTTCTACTGTAAGTTGGTTGGATATCACGGTACAAATGTATCTAGAGAAGGTAACTCTAGAAGGGCAATTCATCATTCAAACAACGATTGGTGAATTTAGTCGTTTCAGACATTTGAAACAACATTTTGATTCAGAGATATGAGGAGATGGTAAAACATGTTTCTATATTCACTTCCATTTATATACCATGTTTGTTTTATCTCTTACTCTAAGCATTAGAGGAAGAGAAAAGTTCATTTGAAGAGGTCAAGAGTGTTTGCTACTTCAAGATGAAGAGAACAAAAGGTATGGAAGTGAAGTTTGAAGATGTTAACATCATCAGGTGGAAGAAAGATGCAGAAGAAGAAAGTCCATCATTTCCAAAAGAAAAGTAAGGCTTCCTTTTCTCATATATTTTCCATATACTTTTCCTATTTTTCCTCTACATCCAAAGACAAGTCTACGAGAACATCTTGTTTAAAGAAGAAGCAGTTTCTTGTTTTGCATTACACTTGGTCATGATTTAGTAGATTTGACAAAGAATTGCATTGAGAGAAACAAAAGCACTCATATGTGTATGAGTTAGTTGAAGCTTTTAAGCAGGCAGCTTATATGTTCCCTCAAAGAATTCTTGGAGTGTCAATACAGAGCTACTTGGTATATGACAAGTTGCAGAGAAGTATATTTCTTCTTTATCTAACTCTTGAGGTAAAAGAGTTTTTTTGTAGCAGATGTTGAAGACTTGGGTTGAGGTTTTATGTTTGGAAAAGGTTACCTCATATTCAGTACTTTCAGAAAACTTCAGAAAATTCAGACTTGTTGATGTACCAGTCAGTTGAAGAATCTACTTTTTATGATTGTCTAGACTTTTGGATACATGTTTGTATTCAAAAAGGTGTTCCATCATATCCTATAACTTGATTGAAAAGTGGAGTTAGCCAAAAGAAAATCAAGCAGGTACTGTCACATTTCACCCGGGTAAAATATGAAAGTTATGAAGTATCAACTCGCAGCTTTTGGAGTTCTCAAGGTGAGAAGTTTGTCCACTTATGGTTCAAGTAGGAATTTCAGATTCCTTAAAGGATTTGTTTGAAGAAAAGTTTTACAACTTTTTGAGAAGCATGGACACTTAGAGACATTCAGGTAGCAAATCAAACATTCAGTCATGAAGGTTTGATGACAGCAGATTCTACACAGGAGAGATCATTGATCTTGAATAGATCTTGTATGATCTTGAGTATTTATGATTCAGTTGTCTATCCTTTGTTTGTGAAGATTCTTAACATTGGAAGAAGTAAGTCAAAGATTCAGATTCTATCAGATTTGTGTTGCAGAGAAAAAGAAGATACTTGTTATGTTACAGAAAAATATGGATCCTAAAACTTTTGTTTCAGATACAAGTATTGATCACTAAAGATCAGATTTATTGAAAGAAGGAAGACGTTCCACATTTCATAAAGTCTGATATATTTGAAGAATACTGGATACTAGTGTTAATTCATCCAGGGGGTGATGAAACATGAAGATTTATTTTCAAGCCATATGTGAAAGAATGCAGATTCATACCTACAGGTATTCCTATTTCAGGTATTCCTATATTTCCTTTGTCAGGTTCTCTTTATGTTCCAGCTTTGTAAAAAGAAGGAAGAAGAAGAATGTTTGGAGAAAGTTCCTGTTAGGATGTTCCTGTTCAGGAGAAGGTTCCAGAGTTCTATTTAAAGAGAAGCTTGATATTTCAGAAAGGTATATTTCAGAAGTGCGCACATATATGTTTATACCAAGTTCTGAAGGAAAGAGGTATGAAGGATTTAAAGGATGAAGACATGATGATATCATAGATTTTTTGACTCATATTGAGTTAAGTACAGTCAAAGATGAACCAGAAGTGTTCATAATACACTAAGTTGTGAGTTGACAGTCACAGGTTCCAGGATTCAGTTCTTGATTTGTTTAGTGTATTTACATGACGCAGCAGAAGTACGTTGAGAAACCTTTTTTTTTGGAAGGTAAATGCAAATATATGGATCCTAGTGTATGTTTTCAGGTTTTTGAAGACAGGAGATAGCAAGTTCAGAGACAGTTCATGCTATATTTGTTGTCAAGCAGTGATTGCTTGATGTATACACTATTGGATATCTAGTTTGCATATTTTCTCCGGTATTATGGTTCATATTCAACAAGGTCAGGTTTTTTGAAGGAAAGTTAAATTCAATTTTGAAGAAGTTTTTTGAAGAACAAGTTTTGAAGTGCGGGAGTACAAGCTTGAAGCTTGTGGTTGTTTGCAACTTTGACAGTTTGCAGCTCCAGTCCAGATTGTACCATTGTGACATTGCAGGGGGGATTGTTGGAAAACAATGTCCCAATGACAAAATGGTCTAGCATCCAACTCCTTGTATACATTATACAAGTTGCTCTTCAAAATCTACGGTCGGTCACAGGAATTATAGCTACGGGTTTAGTACTTGGTACAACACAACAGCGTGGGCATGTGGATAGAGCATATGGCTTCCAAAGAACCCACCTGGGTTCAAATCCCGTCTCCAGCAGCAGCGCGCTATAGCTTTTATTTGTAATGCTTTTGAGAAAGAAAAGTGGCAAACAATTCTACGACGGACAGCGTTTAGCGTTTCTCGATTACGATGGATTTAGCGATCGCTACGATCGTAGGCTTTTGCTTTATTCAAGGTGCTCTTCAAGGCTCAACAATCTACTATATAAGAGACTATTTAGCTCACTTGTAATTATCCTTCACCTAGGATCAACACAAGCTTTTTAGAGCTTGGACCTCAGTAGAGGTGGTGTTTCTTCTAGCACATGGGGCAGCCATGGTGCTAACTTGAAGCATGTTGAGGAGCAGCTATGGAGTTCTTCTTGGTGATTCTTCTTGGAGAAGATGAAGGGTGTGCTAACACTCTAGCTCATGGAGAGGAGGTTATCTCTTGTTCATGGCAAGAAGACTTGGTCATTAGCAGCTTGATGGTGAGGATCGCCCATCTACATGATGTATTTGAAGATTGTCTTCCACAGGAAGATATTAGGTTGAAGATTATCTTCTACAAGAAGATGTCTGGCTACTTCAAAGACATTGGATGGGACCATCTACATGATTTTGAAGATTATCTTCTACAGGAAGATATTAGGTTGAAGATTGTCTTCTACAAGAAGATGTCGGGCTACTTCAAAGACATTAGATGGAGATTAACATAAGATTCACATCTTATGTTAAGTATTCAGGTACATATTCTCTTTATGCACACAGGTACTACTTGAAGTTTATGGAGGCCTTGGCGTTCATATAAGAAGGAGTCCTATTCGGCATAGGTACAAGAGAATCAGTACTTATATGCTTTATGCATATTTTTATGAGGTGTTTGAGAAGGTGTGTTCACATGAGTTTGAGGATTTCCGGCAACAATCTTGTTAGCATTCTATGCTACTTTATAAGTATGTGATCTTTTCACACACGTATCTGACTTAGGGTCTTCCATAGCCTAAGTTCAGATGAGGGTTTGTTGACTATCAGTTTCACACTGATCCTTCCTCTTTCAGTCACTCATATTCACTCTTCTATAACCTATAAGGTCACACATCTCATGTATATTCAGATTACTGCCCATACATCTGAATATGTTTGTTACATTGTAAATTCACTCATTCATCCATTTCTCATCACATAGAATGGTTGAGAATTTTGCTCCCACATTGTACATTGAACATTGGTATATATGATACTATTAGTAAGCGATGGCTTACGTAACACCTTACACATGACGTCTATTCTTTCTCTATCTTTATCTCATCATTTTTATGATTAAGTTGTGGTATGTTCATGTTTTGTCAATATGGAAGATTGCTAGAATTAATGTTGTATATATACTGGACCTATGGAACCATGGACCTATGACATGAGCTAAGGGCCTACCTCACTTCCAACATTTGGTATCAGAGCACTAAGGTTTTGGTTACAGAACTTTAGATCTTTGGCATCAATGCATTAAGGCTCATTCATAATCCCAGGTTCCTAGACTTCCAGATTTACAACATATAATTTAAAAGCATCTTCTAACATTTGACATTTGACATACACACTTAATCTAGATGAGTAGAGATTTGAGAATTAGACACTTTAGTTACATTCATCAGTGTGGAGTATGAAGTTGATGATCTGTTAGCAGCCGAATATTTTTGAAGAGTATGCAAATACTTTACAAAAGTATTGTTTGAAGACCCAGACTTGATGAAGAGAAGACTACTTCAAATTCAAGGAAGAACAATGGTTTAGAGAAGATGAAGAAATCAGATCAACATCAAATCACAGGTATCAGTTTCTACTATCAGATTATCATTTGCAGGTCATATCTTAGAAGAGCAGTTATGAAGAGATTTGAAGAATTTCAAGGAATGCTTTTATACACTTTCATTATTTGAAAGTTAAAGGCTACATCAAAACAGGTATCTAGAGGTTTTTCTAGAGAGTTTTGAGAAATCTCTTTCATGGCAAGAAAGTTCATCTAAGAAGACAAGCGCAGAGATGAGATGAGTTTTTTCAGCCAATTTTCTACTGTAAGTTGGTTGGATATCAAGGTACAAATGTATCTAGAGAAGGTAACTCTAGAAGGGCAATTCATCATTCAGACAACGATTGGTGAATTTAGTCGTTTCAGACATTTGAAACAACATTTTGATTCAGAGATATGAGGAGATGGTAAAACATGTTTCTATATTCACTTCCATTTATATACCATGTTTGTTTTATCTCTTACTCTAAGCATTAGAGGAAGAGAAAAGTTCATTTGAAGAGGTCAAGAGTGTTTGCTACTTCAAGATGAAGAGAACAAAAGGTATGGAAGTGAAGTTTGAAGATGTTAACATCATCAGGTGGAAGAAAGATGCAGAAGAAGAAAGTCCATCATTTCCAAAAGAAAAGTAAGGCTTCCTTTTCTCATATATTTTCCATATACTTTTCCTATTTTTCCTCTACATCCAAAGACAAGTCTACGAGAACATCTTGTTTAAAGAAGAAGCAGTTTCTTGTTTTGCATTACACTTGGTCATGATTTAGTAGATTTGACAAAGAATTGCATTGAGAGAAACAAAAGCACTCATATGTGTATGAGTTAGTTGAAGCTTTTAAGCAGGCAGCTTATATGTTCCCTCAAAGAATTCTTGGAGTGTCAATACAGAGCTACTTGGTATATGACAAGTTGCAGAGAAGTATATTTCTTCTTTATCTAACTCTTGAGGTAAAAGAGTTTTTTTGTAGCAGATGTTGAAGACTTGGGTTGAGGTTTTATGTTTGGAAAAGGTTACCTCATATTCAGTACTTTCAGAAAACTTCAGAAAATTCAGACTTGTTGATGTACCACTCAGTTGAAGAATCTACTTTTTATGATTGTCTAGACTTTTGGATACATGTTTGTATTCAAAAAGGTGTTCCATCATATCCTATAACTTGATTGAAAAGTGGAGTTAGCCAAAAGAAAATCAAGCAGGTACTGTCACATTTCACCCGGGTAAAATATGAAAGTTATGAAGTATCAACTCGCAGCTTTTGGAGTTCTCAAGCTGAGAAGTTTGTCCACTTATGGTTCAAGTAGGAATTTCAGATTCCTTAAAGGATTTGTTTGAAGAAAAGTTTTACAACTTTTTGAGAAGCATGGACACTTAGAGACATTCAGGTAGCAAATCAAACATTCAGTCATGAAGGTTTGATGACAGCAGATTCTACACAGGAGAGATCATTGATCTTGAATAGATCTTGTATGATCTTGAGTATTTATGATTCAGTTGTCTATCCTTTGTTTGTGAAGATTCTTAACATTGGAAGAAGTAAGTCAAAGATTCAGATTCTATCAGATTTGTGTTGCAGAGAAAAAGAAGATACTTGTTATGTTACAGAAAAATATGGATCCTAAAACTTTTGTTTCAGATACAAGTATTGATCACTAAAGATCAGATTTATTGAAAGAAGGAAGACGTTCCACATTTCATAAAGTCTGATATATTTGAAGAATACTGGATACTAGTGTTAATTCATCCAGGGGGTGATGAAACATGAAGATTTATTTTCAAGCCATATGTGAAAGAATGCAGATTCATACCTACAGGTATTCCTATTTCAGGTATTCCTATATTTCCTTTGTCAGGTTCTCTTTATGTTCCAGCTTTGTAAAAAGAAGGAAGAAGAAGAATGTTTGGAGAAAGTTCCTGTTAGGATGTTCCTGTTCAGGAGAAGGTTCCAGAGTTCTATTTAAAGAGAAGCTTGATATTTCAGAAAGGTATATTTCAGAAGTGCGCACATATATGTTTATACCAAGTTCTGAAGGAAAGAGGTATGAAGGATTTAAAGGATGAAGACATGATGATATCATAGATTTTTTGACTCATATTGAGTTAAGTACAGTCAAAGATGAACCAGAAGTGTTCATAATACACTAAGTTGTGAGTTGACAGTCACAGGTTCCAGGATTCAGTTCTTGATTTGTTTAGTGTATTTACATGACGCAGCAGAAGTACGTTGAGAAACCTTTTTTTTTGGAAGGTAAATGCAAATATATGGATCCTAGTGTATGTTTTCAGGTTTTTGAAGACAGGAGATAGCAAGTTCAGAGACAGTTCATGCTATATTTGTTGTCAAGCAGTGATTGCTTGATGTATACACTATTGGATATCTAGTTTGCATATTTTCTCCGGTATTATGGTTCATATTCAACAAGGTCAGGTTTTTTGAAGGAAAGTTAAATTCAATTTTGAAGAAGTTTTTTGAAGAACAAGTTTTGAAGTGCGGGAGTACAAGCTTGAAGCTTGTGGTTGTTTGCAACTTTGACAGTTTGCAGCTCCAGTCCAGATTGTACCATTGTGACATTGTAGGGGGGATTGTTGGAAAACAATGTCCCAATGACAAAATGGTCTAGCATCCAACTCCTTGTATACATTATACAAGTTGCTCTTCAAAATCTACGGGCGGTCACAGGAATTATAGCTACGGGTTTAGTACTTGGTACAACACAACAGCGTGGGCATGTGGATAGAGCATATGGCTTCCAAAGAACCCACCTGGGTTCAAATCCCGTCTCCAGCAGCAGCGCGCTATAGCTTTTATTTGTAATGCTTTTGAGAAAGAAAAGTGGCAAACAATTCTACGACGGACAGCGTTTAGCGTTTCTCGATTACGATGGATTTAGCGATCGCTACGATCGTAGGCTTTTGCTTTATTCAAGGTGCTCTTCAAGGCTCAACAATCTACTATATAAGAGACTATTTAGCTCACTTGTAATTATCCTTCACCTAGGATCAACACAAGCTTTTTAGAGCTTGGACCTCAGTAGAGGTGGTGTTTCTTCTAGCACATGGGGCAGCCATGGTGCTAACTTGAAGCATGTTGAGGAGCAGCTATGGAGTTCTTCTTGGTGATTCTTCTTGGAGAAGATGAAGGGTGTGCTAACACTCTAGCTCATGGAGAGGAGGTTATCTCTTGTTCATGGCAAGAAGACTTGGTCATTAGCAGCTTGATGGTGAGGATCGCCCATCTACATGATGTATTTGAAGATTGTCTTCCACAGGAAGATATTAGGTTGAAGATTATCTTCTACAAGAAGATGTCTGGCTACTTCAAAGACATTGGATGGGACCATCTACATGATTTTGAAGATTATCTTCTACAGGAAGATATTAGGTTGAAGATTGTCTTCTACAAGAAGATGTCGGGCTACTTCAAAGACATTAGATGGAGATTAACATAAGATTCACATCTTATGTTAAGTATTCAGGTACATATTCTCTTTATGCACACAGGTACTACTTGAAGTTTATGGAGGCCTTGGCGTTCATATAAGAAGGAGTCCTATTCGGCATAGGTACAAGAGAATCAGTACTTATATGCTTTATGCATATTTTTATGAGGTGTTTGAGAAGGTGTGTTCACATGAGTTTGAGGATTTCCGGCAACAATCTTGTTAGCATTCTATGCTACTTTATAAGTATGTGATCTTTTCACACACGTATCTGACTTAGGGTCTTCCATAGCCTAAGTTCAGATGAGGGTTTGTTGACTATCAGTTTCACACTGATCCTTCCTCTTTCAGTCACTCATATTCACTCTTCTATAACCTATAAGGTCACACATCTCATGTATATTCAGATTACTGCCCATACATCTGAATATGTTTGTTACATTGTAAATTCACTCATTCATCCATTTCTCATCACATAGAATGGTTGAGAATTTTGCTCCCACATTGTACATTGAACATTGGTATATATGATACTATTAGTAAGCGATGGCTTACGTAACACCTTACACATGACGTCTATTCTTTCTCTATCTTTATCTCATCATTTTTATGATTAAGTTGTGGTATGTTCATGTTTTGTCAATATGGAAGATTGCTAGAATTAATGTTGTATATATACTGGACCTATGGAACCATGGACCTATGACATGAGCTAAGGGCCTACCTCACTTCCAACATTTGGTATCAGAGCACTAAGGTTTTGGTTACAGAACTTTAGATCTTTGGCATCAATGCATTAAGGCTCATTCATAATCCCAGGTTCCTAGACTTCCAGATTTACAACATATAATTTAAAAGCATCTTCTAACATTTGACATTTGACATACACACTTAATCTAGATGAGTAGAGATTTGAGAATTAGACACTTCAGTTACATTCATCAGTGTGGAGTATGAAGTTGATGATCTGTTAGCAGCCGAATATTTTTGAAGAGTATGCAAATACTTTACAAAAGTATTGTTTGAAGACCCAGACTTGATGAAGAGAAGACTACTTCAAATTCAAGGAAGAACAATGGTTTAGAGAAGATGAAGAAATCAGATCAACATCAAATCACAGGTATCAGTTTCTACTATCAGATTATCATTTGCAGGTCATATCTTAGAAGAGCAGTTATGAAGAGATTTGAAGAATTTCAAGGAATGCTTTTATACACTTTCATTATTTGAAAGTTAAAGGCTACATCAAAACAGGTATCTAGAGGTTTTTCTAGAGAGTTTTGAGAAATCTCTTTCATGGCAAGAAAGTTCATCTAAGAAGACAAGCGCAGAGATGAGATGAGTTTTTTCAGCCAATTTTCTACTGTAAGTTGGTTGGATATCAAGGTACAAATGTATCTAGAGAAGGTAACTCTAGAAGGGCAATTCATCATTCAGACAACGATTGGTGAATTTAGTCGTTTCAGACATTTGAAACAACATTTTGATTCAGAGATATGAGGAGATGGTAAAACATGTTTCTATATTCACTTCCATTTATATACCATGTTTGTTTTATCTCTTACTCTAAGCATTAGAGGAAGAGAAAAGTTCATTTGAAGAGGTCAAGAGTGTTTGCTACTTCAAGATGAAGAGAACAAAAGGTATGGAAGTGAAGTTTGAAGATGTTAACATCATCAGGTGGAAGAAAGATGCAGAAGAAGAAAGTCCATCATTTCCAAAAGAAAAGTAAGGCTTCCTTTTCTCATATATTTTCCATATACTTTTCCTATTTTTCCTCTACATCCAAAGACAAGTCTACGAGAACATCTTGTTTAAAGAAGAAGCAGTTTCTTGTTTTGCATTACACTTGGTCATGATTTAGTAGATTTGACAAAGAATTGCATTGAGAGAAACAAAAGCACTCATATGTGTATGAGTTAGTTGAAGCTTTTAAGCAGGCAGCTTATATGTTCCCTCAAAGAATTCTTGGAGTGTCAATACAGAGCTACTTGGTATATGACAAGTTGCAGAGAAGTATATTTCTTCTTTATCTAACTCTTGAGGTAAAAGAGTTTTTTTGTAGCAGATGTTGAAGACTTGGGTTGAGGTTTTATGTTTGGAAAAGGTTACCTCATATTCAGTACTTTCAGAAAACTTCAGAAAATTCAGACTTGTTGATGTACCAGTCAGTTGAAGAATCTACTTTTTATGATTGTCTAGACTTTTGGATACATGTTTGTATTCAAAAAGGTGTTCCATCATATCCTATAACTTGATTGAAAAGTGGAGTTAGCCAAAAGAAAATCAAGCAGGTACTGTCACATTTCACCCGGGTAAAATATGAAAGTTATGAAGTATCAACTCGCAGCTTTTGGAGTTCTCAAGGTGAGAAGTTTGTCCACTTATGGTTCAAGTAGGAATTTCAGATTCCTTAAAGGATTTGTTTGAAGAAAAGTTTTACAACTTTTTGAGAAGCATGGACACTTAGAGACATTCAGGTAGCAAATCAAACATTCAGTCATGAAGGTTTGATGACAGCAGATTCTACACAGGAGAGATCATTGATCTTGAATAGATCTTGTATGATCTTGAGTATTTATGATTCAGTTGTCTATCCTTTGTTTGTGAAGATTCTTAACATTGGAAGAAGTAAGTCAAAGATTCAGATTCTATCAGATTTGTGTTGCAGAGAAAAAGAAGATACTTGTTATGTTACAGAAAAATATGGATCCTAAAACTTTTGTTTCAGATACAAGTATTGATCACTAAAGATCAGATTTATTGAAAGAAGGAAGACGTTCCACATTTCATAAAGTCTGATATATTTGAAGAATACTGGATACTAGTGTTAATTCATCCAGGGGGTGATGAAACATGAAGATTTATTTTCAAGCCATATGTGAAAGAATGCAGATTCATACCTACAGGTATTCCTATTTCAGGTATTCCTATATTTCCTTTGTCAGGTTCTCTTTATGTTCCAGCTTTGTAAAAAGAAGGAAGAAGAAGAATGTTTGGAGAAAGTTCCTGTTAGGATGTTCCTGTTCAGGAGAAGGTTCCAGAGTTCTATTTAAAGAGAAGCTTGATATTTCAGAAAGGTATATTTCAGAAGTGCGCACATATATGTTTATACCAAGTTCTGAAGGAAAGAGGTATGAAGGATTTAAAGGATGAAGACATGATGATATCATAGATTTTTTGACTCATATTGAGTTAAGTACAGTCAAAGATGAACCAGAAGTGTTCATAATACACTAAGTTGTGAGTTGACAGTCACAGGTTCCAGGATTCAGTTC
Organism: Ceratopteris richardii; assembly: GCA_020310875.1. Classification (NCBI taxonomy): domain Eukaryota; kingdom Viridiplantae; phylum Streptophyta; class Polypodiopsida; order Polypodiales; family Pteridaceae; genus Ceratopteris; species Ceratopteris richardii. The sequence continues at coordinate 51,524,865 of CM035431.1, forward strand.
TTGATTTGTTTAGTGTATTTACATGACGCAGCAGAAGTACGTTGAGAAACCTTTTTTTTTGGAAGGTAAATGCAAATATATGGATCCTAGTGTATGTTTTCAGGTTTTTGAAGACAGGAGATAGCAAGTTCAGAGACAGTTCATGCTATATTTGTTGTCAAGCAGTGATTGCTTGATGTATACACTATTGGATATCTAGTTTGCATATTTTCTCCGGTATTATGGTTCATATTCAACAAGGTCAGGTTTTTTGAAGGAAAGTTAAATTCAATTTTGAAGAAGTTTTTTGAAGAACAAGTTTTGAAGTGCGGGAGTACAAGCTTGAAGCTTGTGGTTGTTTGCAACTTTGACAGTTTGCAGCTCCAGTCCAGATTGTACCATTGTGACATTGTAGGGGGGATTGTTGGAAAACAATGTCCCAATGACAAAATGGTCTAGCATCCAACTCCTTGTATACATTATACAAGTTGCTCTTCAAAATCTACGGGCGGTCACAGGAATTATAGCTACGGGTTTAGTACTTGGTACAACACAACAGCGTGGGCATGTGGATAGAGCATATGGCTTCCAAAGAACCCACCTGGGTTCAAATCCCGTCTCCAGCAGCAGCGCGCTATAGCTTTTATTTGTAATGCTTTTGAGAAAGAAAAGTGGCAAACAATTCTACGACGGACAGCGTTTAGCGTTTCTCGATTACGATGGATTTAGCGATCGCTACGATCGTAGGCTTTTGCTTTATTCAAGGTGCTCTTCAAGGCTCAACAATCTACTATATAAGAGATTATTTAGCTCACTTGTAATTATCCTTCACCTAGGATCAACACAAGCTTTTTAGAGCTTGGACCTCAGTAGAGGTGGTGTTTTTTCTAGCACATGGGGCAGCCATGGTGCTAACTTGAAGCATGTTGAGGAGCAGCTATGGAGTTCTTCTTGGTGATTCTTCTTGGAGAAGATGAAGGGTGTGCTAACACTCTAGCTCATGGAGAGGAGGTTATCTCTTGTTCATGGCAAGAAGACTTGGTCATTAGCAGCTTGATGGTGAGGATCGCCCATCTACATGATGTATTTGAAGATTGTCTTCCACAGGAAGATATTAGGTTGAAGATTATCTTCTACAAGAAGATGTCTGGCTACTTCAAAGACATTGGATGGGACCATCTACATGATTTTGAAGATTATCTTCTACAGGAAGATATTAGGTTGAAGATTGTCTTCTACAAGAAGATGTCGGGCTACTTCAAAGACATTAGATGGAGATTAACATAAGATTCACATCTTATGTTAAGTATTCAGGTACATATTCTCTTTATGCACACAGGTACTACTTGAAGTTTATGGAGGCCTTGGCGTTCATATCAGAAGGAGTCCTATTCGGCATAGGTACAAGAGAATCAGTACTTATATGCTTTATGCATATTTTTATGAGGTGTTTGAGAAGGTGTGTTCACATGAGTTTGAGGATTTCCGGCAACAATCTTGTTAGCATTCTATGCTACTTTATAAGTATGTGATCTTTTCACACACGTATCTGACTTAGGGTCTTCCATAGCCTACGTTCAGATGAGGGTTTGTTGACTATCAGTTTCACACTGATCCTTCCTCTTTCAGTCACTCATATTCACTCTTCTATAACCTATAAGGTCACACATCTCATGTATATTCAGATTACTGCCCATACATCTGAATATGTTTGTTACATTGTAAATTCACTCATTCATCCATTTCTCATCACATAGAATGGTTGAGAATTTTGCTCCCACATTGTACATTGAACATTGGTATATATGATACTATTAGTAAGCGATGGCTTACGTAACACCTTACACATGACGTCTATTCTTTCTCTATCTTTATCTCATCATTTTTATGATTAAGTTGTGGTATGTTCATGTTTTGTCAATATGGAAGATTGCTAGAATTAATGTTGTATATATACTGGACCTATGGAACCATGGACCTATGACATGAGCTAAGGGCCTACCTCACTTCCAACAGATAGAACATAAATTTGGTTTGATTCAAAGATTTTTGGATGTATCTTAGAGTCTAGTGTAAGTTTGCAAAGTTTCAATTTTTAAGTCTCTATACACGTGTAGAAAAAAGTCCACAACAGTGAGCACATATCTCTGCTTGTGGGCCTAGTGGAGGGCAACCATCTTCCATTGTTGCATTGGGGTTTTAGAATCATCCCCTATCAGTGGTATCAAAACATTTTGTAGGATTGGAGACATCAGTAGACATCATATTAAAGACTTGAAGGGATCAAGACAACTTATGGAAGCAAGGCACAATTACCAAGCCAAGAAGACATCAAAAGGAGGCTACATCAATCAAGAGCTCAAATAGTCAAAGGTTAGCAACAGAGAAGCTATCAAAAGATAAGATCCATAGCTTCTAAAGCAAATAAACACTTGAGGAGAAGCTAGAGGAGCATCTTAGAGCTTTGTATGGCTGAGTATAGTACACAAATAGAGAAGTTAGAGAAAGGCAAATATCAAGCATGGAATTTTAGAGTTAGTAACTACCTTATGGGCAAAGGATTGTGGGGATTAGTGAGTGGCATAGAGGCAATGCCTCATGTATATGATCCACCACTTTGAGGATAGGTCAAAGCACTTAATCAATAACATGATAGGGCATATACAAGACTTAGAAACATAACCAATAACATGATAGGGCATATCCCAACACATAAACAATAACATGATAGGGCATATACAAGACTTAGACACATTCAAGAAGGTTTGGGAGACCTCAGAGAGATTGTCATTTTCATCAGCCAAGGTAAGGAAGTTTCAGCTCAAGAATGAGCTAAATAATCTTAAGAAAGCACCATGTAGTAGCATGAATGAGTACATTTTGAAGGTTAAGGAGCTCGCAGATGCCCTGGGCTCAATTGGGAGCCCAATCAAAGATGATGATCTTGTCGGGCACACTCTCAATGGCTTGAGACAGGATGAAAGGTGGAAAGCATTCACTACATTAGTGTATGCAAGGGATTCCCTACCCAAATTTGATCAATTAGTCAAATTGATGGTGACCTAAGAGAGGAACCAAGGAGGTTCGCAATCAAATGTGGAGGAAAAGGGAAAAGAGCTGGACAAAAATCCCAAGATAGAGGGAAAGGAAGGTCAAGCTCAAGCTCAAGCAACCAAGAAGGTGCAAAACAAAGCTATGGATTAAGAAGCAGAGGAGTGAGTAGAGGAAGACGAGGAAGATCCAATGGAGAATGCTACAATTATGGAAAACCGGGCCATCATGCAAGAGATTTTTGACCAAAGGAGCAGGACATCAAGGATACAAAAGGAACCAAGGTAGTTATGATAGTAATTCAACAAATTCAAAAAATGAGAACTTGCTTATGATGTATGGTTCAAGTGAAAGATTAAGTTCATATTTTACATGGTATAAAGATAGTGGTTATAGAAAGGGCAAGAACAAAGAGAGGAACAATGGAGTGCTTTCAATTACAAAAGATCTCTATTATAAAAGCTTCAATTTCTACCAAGCCAACCTCAAAAATGAGATCTCTAGCTCTTTTTAAAGTTTTTTACTAGCTTTGGCCCTATCTAGACCTAGTGTTTGGCCTATTTAAAAATTAGGTTCCAAGGCTTATTTGAGGGCTCAAATGAAGTCTAAAAAATATGAAAATTGGTATATCGCTATTTGTAGTACTCCTCAAGCTCGAGGAATCCTTTGCTTGAAAAAAATAAAGTGTTATCTACCAAAAATGGTATTTACATAGTGAGAGCACTGATAATAATCATCGTTTGGTGTAATGTTTGATTCATGTGAAAAACTGATTAGGCTTTATTGCCGGATTATGATTGACTACTCTGTCTCCTCATTGCTTGTTGGCCAACAAAGTGCTTTCTCATATAAATTGTAAATTTGGTATTCTATTGGAAATTCTGACATATCAAGGCAACAAGTTTAGGAATGAATTAATCAACACTTTACAAAGGATAACAACTAATCTTTGCACTTATGAACCAAGAGATTGGGATCTTTACTTGAATCAAACATTATGGGGTTTGAAAATATCAAAGAAAAGATCTACCAAACTCTCTCTTTCATCTGGTATCTGGAGTAGAATGTATAGTTCCATTAAACATTCCTTTTCCCTCTTTAATGTTTTCATTTAGAAATCATTGCCAAAAAGAGGAACAAAGAAAAGTGCACCTAGTTTCTTTATTGTTGGACTGCCACATGAATTTTATCAAAATCAAGCCAAACAAAGGGCTAAGTTGTTCAACTAAAAGTTGAGAGACAAGAACATCCAAGTTCGTGATTTGCTTCTTTGATATAATAGTTCATTGGATCAAAATTTCCAAAGTAAGTTTAGAACTAAGTAGGAAAATACTTTCAGGGTCAAAGAAAAGAGATCTAATGTGGTTTATCTATTAGAAGACTTGGATGTGAAAGAACACAAAACTTGGGTTAACATGATTAGACTGAAACTCTATGAAACAAGGGTAATGATAATGAAACATGTGTTTGACCTAAACCTTATTGAAAAATAATAAGAGATGGTGGGATTGTTTTTTTGTATATATATGCATATTTTTTTGAGTTTTATATCTTTGCCTATTTTGAACTCTAACCTAGATAGAAAAACATTTGTAGGATAGAAGGTTGGATACAAAGTTAATCTAGTCTGTAAGATAACATCAGAAGACAGAAGACACAAGTCTGTTTACAAAGGTAATTGTTGGCTAACTTTGTTGGGGGATTCTTTTGTAGAAAGGGACTTAAGTATTTGAAGGAGAAGGAAGAAGAAGAAGAAGAAGAAGTGAAACGCAGGCACCAAAAGCTTCTATATATTGATTACAAATAGAAAATACAATGATGATGTCTAGAAGAAGACCAATTGTTCTCTCTGCGGAGTGCTTAATCCCAAAGAGTACACACACAAAAGGCTACAAAATACCCGAATTTCCTTATGCTGCCAACCTTCTCTATGCTAGACCTCCACACTCTCTAGTAGCTTGCTCTTGTGCACACCTTGCACTCAAGCTTCCAATAGGGTAGGAGGAAGGGGCACCTTCTGTGGATGCGCACACCTCCTCAATGGTACCTTGTGCCTCCTTGTTTGCCTTCCTCACTAGGTTCTCTACACTCCCTCTCTGCATACTAGATCACCCTTCTTGCACACTTGTCCCTCACTTGCTTCTCTGCATCGCACTCTTGTTGAATATGTCTTGCTCTTCTCTCTAGTGTAGACTATGCCCTCACTTCCTTAGTCTTCCTCCAAGAATATTATCCATGCTTAGTGTTGAGTGTCAATTCACTTATATATGCCACTCCTAACTGATAGCATATCTTGGTGCTCACTTTGATGTCCCAAGAATGACTAAAAATGTGTCCAATCAATGACTCCCTATTTTGTCCTATAGTTACTTTAGGAGAAAAACAAAATTTTAAATTGGGGGGCCATACATACACTTTTGCATACCGCTTCCTCATCATATGACTTCACTTTTGCTTTCATTTCTTCAATATGTGTGCCTAAGGGAGAGTTCACTTGAACCTTCCAAAGAGTTTAAAACCCTTGAAAACCTTACAAAAAGACAATTCGCAACGTAAATTCAACTTCCTGCAAAACCATAACCATTGTGAATAAATTGTTTGTGCACTACGTGTGCACCTTGTTCCCAGCCACTTGTGCACTCCTTTACACTTTTGCACCACTTGTGCATTACTTGCAAAGTCATCACTTGACCTTTGGCAAATTTTGTGGTTGATTACTTTGACTTTGACCATCTTGATTTTAACCACTTTGACTTTGACCAACTTGACTTTGATCACTTTGACTTTGATTGGTTCAACAAACTTGAAGAGATTAGTATTATCAGTAAAGAAGATACAAGAACATGCTACCATGGAGTGGTAGAACTCTTAAAGGAACACTAGAAGGAAAGTTGGGGATTGTGCATAGAGCTATCTCTGTCTTATTAAGATTCAGTGAAGAAACCAACATAGTCATGGGAGTAAAAATAAGAATAAAGTGGAAAGAGGAATGCCAATAACCCCTAAGTAGACTAGGAGTATAAAAATGTGGATTCCCATATCTAGAACTAAGCCCTACTATTAACGGTCAAGGCATATCAAATCATCAGGGGATCATGAGGCAAGGAAGCCAAGGTTAGGAAAGTCAAATAGAAGGTCAAGGAGGACCAAGTAGACAAGGAATTCAATGAAGACCTCACAAATAGGCCTAATCATTTTTCTAGATTATACATACAACACACAATGGTTTTTATCACTAGAATTCATTGAAAATCCCATTTGGTAGATTAAACTCCATATTGTTCAAATCAAGGAGTCCTAAAGTTTGCGGAGTAACATAAAACCTATGTATCAAATTTCATAATTTTTCGAACCCGTTTGAGCCTACAAATGAGCTTAGGAGCCTAATTTTTAACAAAGCTGGACACTAGGTCTTAACTAGCCCAAAGCTATTCTACAAACTATAAAAGGAGCTAGAGAGCTCATTGTAAGGGGAACATTTTTTGGGAATTGAGTTTTCAAGAGCACATTTTGTATCTTGAAAGTAGTGCAATAGAAGATTCTGTTGTTCTCTCTCTTTGTCTTGCCTTGTGTGCATGTGTGTGCATGCTAGGGTGCTTCTCACTCACACACTTGTGCATTCCACTTGCTCATGGTCATGATACAGCCCCCATGTCTCCGCAGATTGAAAATTATGAGGTAGATCTCCTCATGTTGGTTCTCATTGTTGTGCTACAGTGACACTAGATTTGGCACCATTGCCAGGGAGTGAGCTTTGGGGACGAGCGTGCAATGGTAAGATGTTGAATTTTGACATTGGAATCATAGGTAATTTTATTTTTCTTCCCTTTTTCCCTTGTTCATCATCATCCCTACCATTCCTATTCACTCCCTACCTCCATCTCCATCTTCAAAAAATTCCATGTTCTTGGTCATATTCTCACCTCCATCTCATTTCCCTCAATTCATTTGTGAGAGAATGCAAGAGAGCGATCTAGTGCATGGTATGTTTTTTGTTTTCTTGAGATTTCTGATAGGTAGCAACATCAACAACAACATCAGTAGGTATGATAGCTCTTTGCATGCATCTCGGGACTAAGACCTGTGTCTATCATGGCAAATAGAAAACTAGGGTATTTTGTAAATGCAAGTAGAGCATTGTAGGTTAGACCATATGCACATCATAAATCACAAAAGAATTTAAAAAAATAGGCATTAATTATGTCCATCACAATAAAAAAGTTTTATGAAAAATTGAATATGTTGTCTATTAGTGATAGAAGGAAAGACAGGCTTGACGACAGATAGTGTCCATTGCGATGGACACCCTTGTCTATCGTGCCAAACACAGTACAAGATTTCTATCCATCACGATAGAAAACAAGCAATGATAGACTTTTTCCACCATCATATGAATCTATCATGACAAACACATATGTGATTGTTGCAGAGAAAAGAGGCACAAAAGAGGAGCCCCAAAATTTTCAAATCGATGGGCATTAAATTTCTTCTTCAAAATGCTAGGAACTTCCCTCGAAACTATGTAAATGCACTGGAGGAGTCCTCTAGATGCATAAGCCCCAAATCCTTGTAACATAATTCTTGTAAAGTAGTAGGAAATTAGAGATTAGTCAATAAAGTGCCGGTCTCTTCTGTGAAAGGACCTTTTTTAGGGCACATGTATATAAGTCACTTGGTGACTCTTTGTAAAGACTTTTTGCCATTGTGAAGAAGGAGAGCTGAAATTCGAATTTGCTTCTTCCCTGCTGATTTCCATCTTCTCTAGGATCTTTTGTGTGTGTTTAATGCTTGAAATGTATGTGTAGGACTATTGTCTATCCCTTCCCATCACTTTTGAACTACTGTAGTGTGTGTGTGAACTATTACGAGTTGTGCAAGCATAAGTGTTTCTTGCCATTTACTGTTTTGCACATAACTTGAAGAATGTTTGTCAAATTCAAGTGAAAATATGACTATTAGATGCGTCTCGTCAAGAGATTCGAAATGAACCTGGTATTGGCCATATTTGGAGTTCGGAGTTGGGAGAAACATTTGAATTTGTGCTTACTACTATAAGTGGTATCACGGCAGGCATTCCGAGAGATTTAGTGAGTTGAAGAGGTAGTTTTGTCTTTTCACATGCATTGTAGCTAAGCCACTTCACTTCCCATCATGTGTGCACACGTCCTCATACACTTGGTTCATGTGGTTCTTCGGATTGATAATTAAACATGTATCAATCCACCACTATATGCACTTGTGGGGCGATTGAGATTTAGTCTCTTCGACACAAGTCCCTAAGACTCCACGACTTAGGTACACACGTTTTTGGCACCGTTTTCGGGGAACAAACTTAACCAAGGTGCCTTCGTGATGGTTATAGCTCTGGAGTGAAGGAATCGTACTTGTAGAGGTGAATTCATTCAGTGGCAAGTAGTCAGGCACTTCAGCACTTGTTACTTCACATCCTTGAGGTGTGTGTAATGAGTTTTTAGGTTTAGGGTTAGGAGTGAAGAAGAGAGGGAAGAGTTAGGGTTAGGTTAGAGATAGGAGTGGAGTAGCAGGAAGTTGGAAACAACAAAAAAAATCCCAAAAAAATTGTCAAAATTAGTGTAGAGTAGGTCTCAGGCATCACAAAACTATAAAAACCAAAAAAATTAGCTCATTTGACACTAGTACAGGAACTAGTATCGTGTGCAGACAGCGATCGGTATCATCAGCTTGGTGTCACGCAAAGTGAGCTAAAGAGAGGGTTTGGAAGCATAAAATTGAGTTAAGGCATACTTGAAGGTAAGCCATACCATTTCTTGATATCAAAATCAATTTAGAAATACCATTACACGTGATTTGAATCGTTTTCGGTATCGTAGGGTAGAACAGAGAGTTTTTAGAGAGTTTGGGAGAGAGACAGAGGGTCAAGAGTGAGCAGGGGTGAGAACTAAACATATTGGTACAAAAGAAATTGAGTTTAGAGCGATTTTGGCTGAAGTATCATGGTCGGTTGAGTTTTGGTATCGCGATACCAAAATTCTCATGATACTCACCTGGTATCGTATCATCGGCCGAGTGGTATCGTATCGCGCGTACTGTTGGTATCGTATTGCCAACTTGATATCGTATCATCCAAAAAGTGGTATCGTATCATCAGACCACTTTGGTATCGTATCATTCGATATTTAAGTATCATATCATGAGGGGTTCGGTATCTTATTGTCACTTGCATGAGTATCGTATCGCAGAAAATTTGGTATCGTATCGTCCGACCCATCTAGTATCATATCGTGAGAGTTTCAGTATCGTATTGTGATGTGAACAAGTATGGTATCGTGCAAAGTTTTGGTATTGTATTGCGATGAACCTGGTATCATATCGTCTACTAATATAGTATCGTATCGTCACATGCAGAGGTATCGTATCGTGCAAGGTTCTGGTATCGTATCGTGTTAATTCGTGGTATCGTGTCACCGAAAGTTTTTGGTATCGTATCGTGCTAAGACCAGTATCGTATCGTTTGAGTGGTATCGCTTAGAGTGGTATCACCCAGAGTGGTATCGCCAAGCGGTATCGCCTAGAGTGGTATCGTCCAGAACCTATCAAGCCATTTGAGGGTAAAATTAGAGGTAATTGAGGAGCCAATTGTGGGGGAGTAAGAAGCCATCATAGGCCCAGAAGGGTGGATGAACTTGAGATCAGGGCGTGTGCTAAGTAGCCGGAGGAGTGTCATTTCATCAGTAGGAAGTGAAACCCAAGCAAGTCATCTCTCTATTTATACTGACACCTCTAGCGACTCAGAGGAGGAGATACCTATGGCCTTAGAAGACATGCAAGGTTCTGTCCCTAGGGAGAACTTCATGTCAATAGTAGAGGGGGAATACCGCACCTTTTTGCAATATATGTCCACTAATCCCCAAGGGATCCCCATCTACCTGGATGGCTTAAATAGGTCAGTAACTAGGATGGTGAATTCCTCTGAATCAACAATAGTGCCCAGACCTGTAGTCAAGTATGAAGGAGGTGTGTACATGGACAAATTAGGTCACATCTATGTGGTAACAGAACACCCAGATCGGATCAACGAGAGAGGTGGATTGGAAGAACAAGGAAACTCGGGAAGACCGGACCCTGAAGAGTTAATAGCTACACCAAGAGGCAAATCAGTGGTGACTCGAGTCTTGAGAGGGGATTTGATACCTCAATACAGTTACCTACTAGAGGTCTACTTGATTCACATATCAGACTTATTGTTACAAACTGATTCACCCACACACGGACAGGAAGAAAGCCCGATGACTTTCTATGAGTTGAAAGATCCTGAAGAGGAGTCTAGAGTCACATACCTAAACAAGAACCAAAGAAGGTATTGGCCAGTAGATGCAATGGATAGGGCCCAATTGAAGTATATGGGGTTGCCTGTATTCCCTCTACGAGATCAGGCAACTACCTCCCATAATCCCTTTGGGATGCATCAAGAGCAAGAGAACACAATGTCGGGACAGACGAGTCAGTGGAGTATTCCTAACCGAACCCATGTGCAATTCACAATGCCAAGGCTGCAATCACACAATCAAACTCACCCTGGACTAGGCAACCAACATCGGCCACCAGTGAGGCCAAGACCACCATTAGGAGTGCAGCCTGGAATGCCTCCAATTAGGCCAGCAATTCCTGTAATACCTAGACCACCAAAACCCATAAGAAGATGAAGACCAATTCAAGTGACTAAGTGTATGAGAAATCATTATGACGGAATGGGAGAACCTTACGATCACATAGCTGAATTTAAACAAGTTCTACGAGTAGAGCAAGTGGATGATTTCTTTGTGCAGTATGAGTCCTTCGGACTTACTCTCATAGGGACGGCTTTGACTTGGTTCCAACCATTGGATCCTCATCAATTTGGAAACATTGAGCAATTTTTTCAGGAGTTCATTGGAGAATTCACCCAGAGAGGGATTAAACGCAACTCTTCATCCTTAATCCACAACTTTAAGCAAAATCCAAATGAAACTGTAAAAACAGCCGCCCGAAGGTTCAATCAATATGTCGATAGCTGTCCAGCAAGAGAAAGACCCACTCAGCAAAAAATGATATCACTATTCTTAGACGGGCTGACGAATGGGACTTTGAGAACTTTAGTCTATGTGAAGCGGCTGCAGACATTGAGCGAGTGCCTTCAAGAGTGTACTGCCTTAGAGGACAACTTAGCTGACGATCTCAAAAGTACACCAAGCCCTACGAAATCAAAAGATACTAGAAGTACAACGACATTTGACTCTAGTAATGTAGAGGAGTTAGCGAAACTAGTAGCTAAGAAGTTAGGAGTTCACGGACAGAGGAACTACCAGCATCCATCAATGAGAATACCCATGCTACGAAGATGTAGTTTATGCAGAGGAGACCATCCTACTCACATGTGTGTAAGAGGAGGAACAAGCTTACCTCAAGCTTATCCTTACCATAGGTAGCCACATCAAGGGACCTCCTTGTATTGCCATATAGAACAAAAATACACTAATCATACCATTGAGAACTGCCCATTCAACAGGCAGTCACGACCTTTAAATCAACCTCAGTATAGGCCATATGGATACCCTCCTAGAGAGCCGGGAAGGGAGATTTCAAGATAGAATCCCTATCCAGGGCCACAAGTAGCACCTAGGCCATATGGACAACCTCAACCAATATTAGGACAACAACCACCACTTCCACAAAACGTAGTGCCAAGTTGCTCAACCGGAGGAAAACATGGAGAGAGCCATAGTACCAACATCATCATTAGCTAGTACAGAATCAACAAATCCAGGATGAGCAGACCCAAGGAGAATACTATCCCTATGACACGAGTATGATGGCATACGGCCAAACTTATGACCTGCAATACTACAGTTATGAGGGATATGACACTATCTATGGACCACAGTTGGAAAATCTAATGTACACCGCACCCAAGGCACTATCACCCATAAGACCACCCATCAAACTACCTATACCAAAAGGACCTTGCTATAGATGTGGAGGAGACCACTTTATAAGAGAATGCACTTGACCATACAACCCACCACCCCCAAGACTTGGGAAGGGTATTGCAATGAATGTGGAAAGGAACACCTATTCAGAGACTGTCCAAAGAATCCCAATAAGACTCATGACATTGCACCTATTAACGTGATCGAAGTAATTGAATCATCAAGAAGTGATAAAAGTAATTGAATCATCAGGAAGTGACCATACAACCCACCACCCCCAAGACTTGGGAAGGGTATTGCAATGAATGTGGAAAGGAACACCTATTCAGAGACTGTCCAAAGAATCCCAATAAGACTCATGACATTGCACCTATTAACGTGATCGAAGTAATTGAATCATCAGGTTGTGGAGGAGACCACTTTATAAGAGAATGCACTTGACCATACAACCCACCACCCCCAAGACTTGGGAAGGGTATTGCAATGAATGTGGAAAGGAACACCTATTCAGAGACTGTCCAAAGAATCCCAATAAGACTCATGACATTGCACCTATTAACGTGATCGAAGTAATTGAATCATCAGTACCATTAAAAGCTATCACATGAGCGCAAGCTAAAGGAAAAGAGACAAAACAAGTATACTTGGAGCAAGAAAAGAATAAAAACCTAGAACACAGAGTGCAAGTAGTGGAAGACTCGGAAGATCCACTTGAGAATATCCAAACAAAGAAAAACCAAAAGTGGAAGGATAGAAGGGAAAAAATCAGAGACAAATGGATGAAAAACAAAAATAAGGAAGACAAGATGGGCACAAGAGATGGTAAGAAACCTAAGGAACTTGGAATTCAAGAAGAAACCCCCGTTACACCGCAGACACTAGAACGAAACAAGCCAGGATCAATTTTAGCAGATCCAAGACCAGATGATTTGGATATGTGGTTAAAAGCTTACCAAGCCCGAATCACGACTGGACCCAACATAGAGCAGCACGAAAAACTTTACCCGCATGGAGAGTTAGAAAAAGAGAGACTTGCAATATGTAGAAAACTCATAGAGGTCGCTTAGGCCACTCTAGAAAAGACTATCCCTGTCCTCCTAGAGACGAGAATATCCGAGAATCAATACAATGATTGTCTTGAAACAAAGGACCAAAAACCAAAAGAGAAGGATAATAAGAAAGAACTATTGAATACCCCAAGACAAATCAATATCCATAGTCCCTGATTTACAAGCTGATTGGCCAAGAGAGTTGTGGAGTAGGATTCGAGAAGATCAATGGAAAAAGAATGGAATTGTAAAACCTCCTTTTGAGGAATTAGATGTGGAAGACTATTAGCCAATGCCAAATTCGGAAGAAATATATGAAGAAGTCTCTATGCTAGACCAAAATAGAGAGGAAGCACACAACATTTCTACCCTACCAAATTACATGGGGGAATATGAGAAAGAATCCATAATCTTCCTTGCTCCCATAGTACAAGGAAAAGAAAAGGAGTCTTTAGACAAGACCTCACACAATTTAGCAAAACTCAAAAATACCAAAGTACAATGTCGATTGATAGTGGAAGAATTACTTCGTGTCAAACCTCAAATATGGAAACAATTAGTAGGACAATTGAAGTTAGAACATGAGAAGAACAAAAAGGAAAGTAAGGAAACTGAAAACCCTTCTACGATACAAATTCCTGTTGATAAGGTTGGAGAATTTAGCGAAGGAGATGAGGGAAACACATGTTTACCCGTCATGTACAATGGATACATGACCAAGGCTATACTAGACACAGGAGCGGGAGTGGGTATCACCACCAGAGAGATTTGGGAGAAATGGGGAAAGCCAACCCTGCGACCAACACGTATGAAACTTCAATTGGCAGATGGTCATGTAGAAAAACCCCTGGGAATATTGGAAAAATTAAATTAACCACTTGTGGAGTCGAGTTTGAGCATACATTAGCTATATGTCAATTTGGAAAGGCAAATAATTATGAAATGATATTAGGACGACCTTTCATGAGACAACTCAGGGTAGTACAAGACTGGGGAAGAGAATCATTATACCTACAACACCAAGGAACTGCTACCAAGATAAATTTGCATACATTTGCATATAGGGATGAACGCCCACTACAATGGAACCCCATACATAAGGAAGAGGATGATTTGTCTATCCATAGTGCCGGTTCAAGTGACCAATCATGGATGCACGAAGATGCCCAATTATGGATGTGTAAGGAAGCAAAGAGAGAGGATAAAAAAATTCAGCTATGTCCAACAGGACATCGAAATTATCGACCCATCGAGGACCCAATGTATATGCCTCAAGTTTTTCCTGATGAAGCATTCGAACCACACGGTTGGATGGAGATTCTAGCCACTTTGGATGTATGAGTAAATGAAGAAGTATTGACCATTGGACGAAGAAGGTTATGATGTAAGCTTTTACATGGTAATCCTTCAGGAGGTACAAGTAGGAGAAGTATTAGAAAAAGAATGGAAGGAAGAATACGAAAGCATAGAGATGGAACCGGAGTTTGATTTAGAGGAACGATACTTAGAAGCCATCCCAACCGAGGACAAGGATGGAACAACCAAAGTGTTAGCAATAGAAGCAGCTCAGAAAGTACTAACCCATGAGGAAACCATGGGTAAGACCGAACCAACCCCGGATCTATTTGAAGTCCCAGAACACTTCAAAAGATACGAAGTAGAGCAAAGGAAAATAGCCATTCAAATGCCTAAGAGAGAAGCAAGAGAAGGAGAAGCATATGACAACAAGGAACAAATAAAAAAAATCATAGTGACTGTAGAAAATGGGGAAGAAAGATGCACGTACATAGGAAAGGATGTGTCACAGGAGGAGGAAGAAGAATTGATAGGACTGATTCGAGAATATCGAGATGTGTTTGCATGGACCTACAAGGACCTCAAGGGTGTGGAGCCCTCCATTTTTTCTCATCGAATACCAATGACACCTAATGCAAAACCATCAAAGCAACACCCTTACACTTATAATGATGTCTATGCAGCAAAAATTAAGGAAGAGATAGACAAGCTATTAGCAGCCGGATTCATTTATGAGATAGAACATACAGAATGGGTGTCACCATTGGTGGTTGTGCCTAAGAGAATGGGAAACTAAGAGTGTGCATTAATCTAAATAAAGTCAACGCAGCCACGATCCGTGATAGCTACCTTTTACCTTTCACTAATCACCTCTTGGAAAGAGTTGCAGGTAAGGAAGTCTATAGCTTCTTGGATGGATTTTTGGGATACAACCAAGTAGCTATTGCTATTGAGGACCAACAGAAGACCGCATTCGTGACTGAATGGGGAGTCTATGCCTTCAGAGTGATGCCCTTTGGGCTCACAAATGCCCCTGCTACCTTCCAAAAGTTGATGTGTCATGTTTTCAAAGAATTCGTAAGGAAGAGTATGGAAGTATACGTAGACGACTTATGCACATACTCATATCGGAGAAAGGAACATATTCCTGAATTGCGAAGAATATTTGAAAAATGTCAGCAGTATAGAGTATGCTTAAATCCTGAGAAGTGCATATTTATGGTAAGACAGTGAAAAATCCTAGGACACATCGTATCTAGGAATGGAATATCCACTAATGAAGACAAGATCAAAGTAATTCTAAAACTCCCAAGACCAAAAACTGCAAAGGAAGTACAAGTGTTTATGGGTCATTGTGGATACTATCGTCGATTTATCCACATGTATGCTATAATTGCCAAGACATTGTATGTATTGTTGACTCAATTCATGTGGATGGACCAATGCGAGAAGCATTCAATGAATTGAAGAAAAGACTAAGCATAGCACCAATTTTGAAAACACCCAACTGGAACAAGCCCTTTCATATTCATGTGGATGCTTCCAATTATGCCATAGGATGCATTTTAGCTCAACTGGCAGATGAGGGAAAATTGGTCCATCCTATTGCCTATGCAAGCAAACAACTGAATCAAGCCGAAAAAAACTATACAACTACGGAGCGAGAAGGTTTAGGGATGGCGTACGCTGTAAAGAAATTCACACAGTATCTTTTAGCCAACAAGTTCAAGTTCTTCATAGATCATCAAGCCTTATTGTACTTAGTCAATAAGCCTTGTAACACGGGAAGACTACTGAGATGGTTTTTGTTGTTAATGGAGTTTGATTTTGAAGTGATTGTAAAAAAAGGAAATAGCCACGTGAGAGCTGATCATCTCTCTAGGTTAACACATGAAGAACCACCTAGTAGAGTACCCGACGATTTACCAGACACCTATCTGTTCAATTTGGAAGTATGTCCTAAGTGGGCAGAAAGGCTAATTCCAATACTCACTCATGGACCAAAACACTCAATTAAGAAGGAGATTAGAAAGGAAATTCTGCAATCGGGTAACTTACACATTGTAGCTAGAAGTGTGTACCATAAAGAACCCAACCGTGTATTGTCTAGATGTGTAGAAGAGGACAAACAGAAGAACTTGATTGAACAAGCGCACATAAACAAATGGAGAATGCAGAAGGGAACTCATGGAACTCTAAGAGAATTGAAACAAGTAGGAGTCTATTGGCTTGATATGCCTAAGGATGTTCATGAGTATGTTGGTAGTTGCACGGAATGTCAAGAAACCACTCCAGATGATCATACATCATTACCCTTCTCTACAATAGTGCCCAATTGGAGTAAGACATTAGTGAAGTTCTTAAAGACACGAGAGCATGAGGATGGAACCGGTTTAGTTAGGAAACGATCCCTAGAAGAAATGAGTAAGGACTATATTATCATGGGGAGACAATTATTCAAGAGAGGGAAAGACAACCAACTACGACTCTCTGTACATGAAGGAGAGTATTTACCTATATTAGAAATGGCACACGTAGGTGCCACAAGAGGACATTTCTCAGCCGAAAGAACTGTAAAAATGATCCTCTTTGCAGGCTTGTGGTGGCTAACTCTACATATGGATGCAGATACCTACATTTGAAGTTGTAAGGCATGCCAAAGAGCAAAATACCCTATTAGACAAGATGACATGCCTTTGAGACCAATGGTTTGCATGAGAGCCTTTTCCAAATGGGGCATTGATTTCATAGGACCCATTAATCCACTAGCCAAAGGATCACACGCTGAGTACATAATAGTGGCAACATACTATTTGACTAAATGGGTAGAAGCAAAAGCAACTCAAAAAAACAATGCACAAACCACAACTAAGTTTCTTTTTGAGCACATCTTTACTCGCTTTGGACTACCTATAGAGATAGTAAGTGCCTGAGGAACTCACTTCATTAACGAAGTGATAGAGTCCTTAATGAATGAGTTCTTAGTGATTCATAAAAAATCAGCCCCTTATCATCCTCAAGCCAACGATCAAGCAGAAAGTTCCAATAAAGTGTTATGCACTATATTGACAAAGATAGTCAATAGTGGAAGGTCAGATTGGGACAAACAATTGCATCACACATTTCGGGCCTTCCGTGTGGCTGACAAGACTGCCATTGGAACTACTCCTTTTAACCGAGTGTATAGATAGAATGCGATCCTACCAATCGATTTTTTGGTGCCTACCTTAAGAGTAGCACAACAATATGAATGGACAGGACATGAGTTGTCCAAGAAACTCGAACAAATTGAGAAGCTACACGAAACAAGACTACAAGTTGTTGTGGGAATTTATGCCGCGAAAAGGAGACAGAAAGCATATTATGATGCGCACATCAAAGATTAAGGCCTAAATAAAGGATACTTAATGCTTCGGCTAAACTAACTCGTGTTTTCTGATGGAGAGTGTTAATCTCCAAAAGAACAAGTTGACCTTGAATTTAGATCACCTCTATATCAAGATCAACTTTAGACTTCACCAAACTTAGAGAACATTCACCAATTAACCAGAAAATTGATTATTCTGAAAAATTCAACTTCTCAGAAAAGTCTGCTGCAGATTAATCACTCATTGACTAATCAATCCTGTAAAGTTTTTGATAAAACTTTGTACAATACTTTGCCTAGATATTGCGCAACTTTTCCAAGTTAAATTTCTCAAAATGATTGAGTACACACTGAGAAATGTGTGAAACACTTTACCTATGTCTGAAACAACTTCTCTATAATGGCGACTTTGACACCTGCAACTTCTTAGCTACAGTTCTCCCAATATCGAACCCGTTTGAACAAGATCTTTTAGCCATAGATGGCTTACCTTCCAACTTAGATTTTAAGCCCTCACTTGTGTAAAACTTTACACCACACACTGAGTAATGTTCATTTCTCTGAACATGAAATCTGCGCCAGTTTTGTCAACTCTCAGAACATCATTACATATGAATGTTCCTAAACTAAATTCTCTCAACCTGATTACAATTAGCCTCTCAAATTCTAGCCATAGATAGATTAGCTATGGACTTAGATACGTGCAAAAGGATTTCTCAAAAGATTAAACACAGAAGGAGCAGACAACAAAACATCGGGCGCAAGTTTTCTTGATTACTCAGAAAATTACAATTGAGTGAAGTTGATGAATTCAACTCAATTCTCATGTGTCTAATGACACTCTCTACTACTCCTTTCTCTCTTCCTATTCTCTATTTACCTTCTATCCTACTTGCCCCGACTTTTTAACAAACATTTATAGGCAAATATATACAATCTTATGACTAATCAAAAGTATGAGTCAGCTAATGTACATATGTGTACATATCTTTGGGTTACTGAATATGTCCTTCCTTCAACCTTCTGAATTTGTTCTCTTCTTGACTCCTTGACTTCATTTCTTCATAATCCTTCAATTGATGATTGACATGCACCAACAGCTCCCCCTCAATCATTAATTGAGGTTCTTCTCTATCTTCTTGATTCCTGCCATATCCTTGAATCTTTGTAGCTTTGGTCCATCTAGACTTTTTGTCATCATATCTGCAAGTTGATCTTTTGTAGGTGTATGCATAACCTCAATTTCTTTATCAATGACCTTCTCTCTCAGAAAATGATATTGTATTTCAATATGCTTAGTTCTAGCATGAAACACAGGATTAGCTGCCAAGTATAGAGAACTCATATTGTCTCCACAAACAATAGGAGTACTTTGAATCACATCAAACACCTTCATAAGTGTCTTTAGCCATATTACCTCCTTTGCAGCTTCCACCATACCTTTATATTCTGCTTCTGTAGATGACAAAGCAACTGTATGTTGCTTCTTAGAACACCATGAAATCAATTTGTCTCCTACATAGCACAAATATCCATGTGTTGATCTTCTATCATCCACATTACCTGCCCAATCTGCATCACTATAAATTTTCACTCTTGTATCAGAAGTAAATCCATAGTACAACCCTTCTCTGAGTGTACCCTTGATATACCTAAGTACTCTTTGTCCTGCAATCCAATGTTCCTTTCTAGGACAATGCATAAATTGTGAAAGCACACCAACTGCATATGACAAATCAGGCCTTGTTAATGTAGCATAAATCAAGCTACCGACCAAAATTTGATAGAGCTTCATGTCTCTGAATTCTTCTCCTCCAAATCTAGACAATTTATGGTTCACTTCCAAAGGTGTAGGTGCAACCCTGCAATCTTCCATTTTAAATTTGGTTAGCAAATTTTTAAGATACCTTTCTTGGGTCACATATACTCCATGTTGAGTATAAGAAATCTCCATTCCCAAGAAAAATGATAAGTTCCCCAAATCACTGATTTTGAACTCTTTCTCCATCTGCTTCTTGATCATTTGTATTCCTTTATCATCTGTTCCTGTAAGTATTATGTCATCAACATAAATACAGACATAAATGAATCCATCTTCACTTGCTTTGACTAGCAAGCTACTATCTGCCTTTGATGCTTGAAATCCAAGATCATTCAAGAACTTTACAAGCCTATAATTCCATGCCCTTGGGGCCTGCTTTAATCCATACAAAGCTCTCTTGAGCTTACACACATAATTTGGATTCACTTGACCTTTGAATCCATCTGGTTGCTCCATGTAAACTTCATCTGAAATGTAACCATTCAAAAAAGCATTTTTAACATCTAATTGAGATAACTTCCAACCTTTGCAAGCAGCAATTGCTATGAGGGTTCTGATTGTTGTCATCTTTGCCACAGGACTATAAGTCTCATCATAGTCCACTCCATATGTCTGTGCATACCCTTTCACAACAAGTCTAGCTTTGTACCTAGACACACTTCCATCTGCAAATCTTTTTGTTTTGTAAACCCACTTACATCCAATAATTTTCTGGCTATTAGGTTTAGGAACCAGATCCCAAGTCTGATTCTCTATCAATGCATCATACTCCTCTTGCATAGCTTCTTCCCAATTTCTCTTGCCTTTGGCTTCATCATATGTACATGGATCTTCATCTGCTTTTATCAAATAAGCATAATCTTTAGTAGTCAAGAATGAGGTGTCATAGCTATACCTTGTAGGTTGCCATTTGTGCCTAGATGACCTCCTAACTTCTGCACTTCTTGAAGTCTCTGGTTCATCACATTCTGGATCAAACCTTGGCCTCTCTTCAACTTCAACCTGTACTTCATTATTCTCATTTTCATCAAGTAATTGAATCTTTGCTTTACCTTTCCTTTGATCCACTACTTCTTCAACATCTGTATGTACATTATATTTACCTGCATACCAAGTACCTTGCTCATCAAATGTAACATCCTTGGATACAAGGAATTGCTTTGTGGAAGGACTCCACAACCTGTATCCCATTTGTTTATCATCATAACCAATGAATACATACTTTTCTGCTTTAGGCTCCAACTTATGCCTCAATTGAGATGGCACATATGCATATGCCAAACATCCAAATATTCTGCAATGATCCAAGGTAGGTTTCTTACCCCACCAAGCTTCATATGGTGTCATACCTTGCAAAGCTTTACAAGGCAATCTATTGACCAAATATGTAGCTGTATTTACAACCTCTGCCCACAAATAATTTGGGCAATTCTTCTCTTTCATCATGGACCTTGCAAACTCAACAAGAGTCCTATTTCTTCTTTCTGCTACCCCATTTTGTTGAGGAGAGTACCTGCAAGTAACTTCTCTCTTTATACCTGCATTCCACAAGTAATCATTGAATTCATTTGAAAAATACTCTCCCCCTCCATCTGACCTTAGTCTCTTCAATTTTTGACTTGTAATCCTTTCTGCATATGCATGATAATGTCTAAAAGTATTAAACACTTCTGACTTTTCTTTAATCACATAAATTGTGATCCATCTAGTAGCATCATCAACATATATGACATAATATCTTGAACCATTTATACTAAAGTCCTTTGAAGGACCCCACACATCTGTATGCACTAACTCAAGTCTTTCTGAATACATAAACCCATGCTTGGAATAGGATTGCTTATGAGCCTTACCTAATTGACATGCCTCACATCTGTATGTCATGTGTTGACCTGCAATGTTAGGCAACCCAAGCACTGAATCATTGTTAATCATTTCTTTGATACCTCTTTCATTGAAGTGTCCAAGTCTTTTATGCCAAAGATCCAATTCTGACACCTTCTGGTCTCCATATGTGAACATAGCATGTCCAACATTTCCTTGTACCTTCAATGTGAAGAGCCTTCCTTCTTTCTTTCTTGTAACAACCTGTTTATACCCTTGACTAGGGTCTTCAACATAGACTCCATCATTGGTGAATCTTACCTCATATCCTTTTTCCACAATTTGACCTACACTGATCAAATTCTTTGGAATTGTGGGAACATAAAGTACCTTACTCAGAAGAGTGCTCCCATCTTTAGCCTTAACTGAACCAATTGACTTTACCTTATGCTTTGTATTATCACCTGTCTGAACTGTATGATTAATTGCATTATGATCTAGGTCAGTCATCAAAGCAATATTTCCACTTAAATGATTACTACATCCTGAATCAATGTAAAACACTCTCATGTCCTCATGTGAAGTTTCATATGTTGCATTCATAATGAGAGTCGAATCCTCCTTCTGATCTGATGCATAATTATAGTAGGTGTTATTATAGGATTGATTTTGGAAGCTTCTTCCTCCACCTCTTCCAAAAGAATTCCTACCACCTCTTCCTCTGAAGTTTCCTCTCTGAAATCTACCACCTCTTGCTCTTTGATTAAAGTTCTGATAATTACTATTATTCTGATTATTGTGCCAACAATCATGAGATAGATGATTGGTCTTACCACATATCCAACAAGCTCTTGCATTATCTTTATTGTGTCTGCCTCTTCCTCTACTTCTGCCATTTCCTTTTCCTCTTATGAAATTTGCTTGGTTTGAAGTACCTTCTTCTTCACCTGATTGTTGCTTCCCTTTGTTAGCTTTTTTCTTGTCTTTAGAGTACATTGCATGACCTGCACTCTTATCAACATCTCCTTTGACATCATTCTCAAAAGTTAGCATATGACCTAACAATTGATTCAAATCAGGAGTGAAGTGATCTAATGAAAGTTCTGTAGACAAAATAAAAGGCTTCCACTTCTCATCTCCTCTTAGCCCTGTGAGAATTTGTCTTACCAATTTATCTTCTTCAATATCTTCATCCACTGCACCTAGAGAATCTGCAATGTCCTTCATCTTTGTCACATAATCAGAGATTGATTGTGAGGCCTTCTTCTTGAAGGTAGTAAATTCTGCCCATAGTGAAGCCTTCCTTGATTTGGTTGTGTTTTGGAAATGCTCCTCCAAAGCATTCCAAATGTCACATGCACTTTCAAGTCCTCTAATGTGAGGAAGCAAATAGTCATTGACTGCCATGTAGATTATGCTCCTTGCTTGAGCATCCTTCTTCATCCAATTCTTCAAGTCTGCAAGCTCCTCTCTAGTTGGAACACTAGAGTCTCTAAATTCTGGCTTTTCTTCATCTCCTGTGATGTATCCCATCAGGTCTTTGCTCATAAGATGAGCTTCCATCCTCATTGACCATGCAGGATAGTTTTCCCTATCCAATTTCTGAAATCTTTACTCCTACATGCCAAATGACTACTGTTCGTAGCATCTGTGCACTTGAAGCTCATCATGGTTGGAATGTACATCAGCTGGATATTAAAATTGCATTTTTGAATGGTGACTTGCATGAAGAAGTGTATGTTTTTCAACCCTGTGGCTTTGTGAAGAAAGGCCATGAAAACCAAGTGTGCACGTTGAAAAAGGCATTGTATGATTTGAAGCAAGCACCATGTGCTTGGTATGAAAAATTACATGCCTACTTGATTCACATGGTTTTGAGAACAGTCCAACTGAGAGCACCTTATATGTTAAGCGTGCAAATGATGTGCTTTTGCTTATTGCTATCTATGTTGATGACATGCTGCTCACTGATCCTCATGAAAAGCATATTGTTGATTTTAAGGCTGATTTGCATGCCTCATTTGAGATGTTAGATTTGGGGCATTTGCATCATTGTTTGGGCATTCAGTTTATGCAAGTTGATGGGGGAATAGCTTTGTGTCAAACAAAATATATTTTCACATTATTATAGTGTTTTGGCCTTGAAGATTGTAAACCTATTGCCACTCCTATGGAGATAGGTTTACGATTGAGTCTTCATGAGGCTGATTTGATGCTATTCTATATCAGTAGGTTATTGGATGGTTGATTTACTTATGCATAACTCAACCAGATATTTAGTTTTATGTCTCACAGATGATTAGGTTTATGCATTGCCCAGGTATCAAACGTTGGTCATTAGCTAAGCACATCTTTCCCTACTTGAGTGGTACCTGAATACTTGGATTGCTTTATCCCAAGGGGGATCACTGCCACCAGATTTACATGCTTTTTCTCACTCTAACACGGCTCATTGCTATGGCAATTGTGTTGGGAAAGATGGATGGACACTCCAAGAAATGAGTAGGTAAGGCCAAGTCCTGCTTTGTACCAACCCCTTGTAGCTTCAAAGTTGAGTTATGGGACCTATTAGCTTTCCAAAGACACTATACAAGTGCATATGTACTTTGGAAATGATGTGAGAAATGATTGAATCAAAACAGACTACTTCCAAGTTGAAGGATTAATGAAAACCTTCTATTTTTGTTCACACACCTGCTGCTTGTTATGCTCAGCGCTTCCAGTACAGTAGGAATTAGAAACATTCCTTTTAGAGGTATCAAACTAGCTCCTACTTTTCAGGACCTCTATAAAGTTTGACTAGTGAGTGCTTCGATGCGCTTTTCTCCAAATTGGCTGATTGGATTTTCTTCAAAATTTTAGAGCATGTAGAGAACTTGGAGCTGGTTCCAATAAGCTATAGAACATTGAAAATGATAAAGGAATCATTGAGATATGAGCAGTACAAGTTGACTATTATGTGTGACTATGACAGAGAGATGTAGGTAAGAAATGTAGATCTATTGTATTAGAACACAGAGCTGTACAAGATCATAGGCATGATAAAGATAGCCTAATGATGATGAGAAGTGTAGGTTACAATGTAGACCTCACTCTCTTACAATGTGGCAATGGAGAACTCGGAAATAGAGTCACACACCTGTGAGTTTTTTTACATCTTTTATAGATGTTTGAATTTGAATTTGAATCCTCCAATGGCTCCCACTAAAAATTAATCCTTCAATCTAGCAAATATTCCATCAAATGAAGTCGCTAATTTTCTATGTAACAAGTCCACGAGCTTGGTAGTGATTACAAATATTCTCTCAAGTAAAAAAACGACTTTTACAAATGGTAAAAGGATAAAATCTTCTCAGCAATGGTTTCCATGGAGCTTCAATATATTCATTAACTTCTAGCCAAATGTATAGGCTTGAACTTTGCACCAACAACTCTCCCTCAAGCCAAACATTTTGGCTTCGTCTTCTTCTTCAATCTTCATGAATGTCCTGCAATCCAATCATTGACTTAAACCCGCAAAGTTTTGTACCATCTAATACTTTAGTTAACAAGTCTGCACATTGCATATTAGTTGATACAGATGCCAGCTGAATTTCCTTTCTCAATAGCTTCTCTCTCACATAATGATAGTGGACCTCTATATGCTTGGTCATAGCATGATAAATAGAATTTGTTGCAAGATGTAATGAGCTTGTATTATCTCCAAAAATCATTGCAGATGTAGTATGCAAACCTAAATCTGTATACAACAATATGATCCATATGGCCTCTTGAGTGGCATTGGCCAATCCTCTATACTCTGCCTCTGTAGAAGATAGAGTAACAGTAGGTTGCTTCTTTGAAGACCATGATATAGGTTTGGTACCTGCAAAAGATAGGTATCTTGAGGTACTCCTTCTATCATCTTTGCAACCTGCCCAATCTGCATTAGAATATATCTTGATGTCCAAGTTTGAGGTATAAGGAAAATACAATCCTTGATTTTGAGTGCCCTTGAGGTACTTCAAAATCCTATTGGCAGCTTCCAAATGAGGTGCCCTAGGGTTGTGCATAAACTAACTTAGAACACTTACTCCATAAACAATATCAATCCTTGTCAATGTAGCATAGTTCAAGCTTCCCACTATGCTTTGGTAACCTGCAATGTTCTCAAGCACATCACCTTCATGAGCACTTAATTTTAGGTTTACCTCCATTGGAGTACTTGCAACTTTGGCATCCTGCAAATGAAATTTCTTCAACATGTCCTGTATATACTTTCTTTGAGTAATATAAATTCCAGAGTTAGTATAGACTAACTCAAGTCCAAGAAAATATTTTAGTGATCCAACGCCACTAATTTTGAACTCCTACATCATCTGATTCTTGATCTATTTGATGCCATTAGCATCATTACTTGTAAGTATGATATCATCAACATATACACATAGGTATATTACCTCTGAGTTACTTCTCTTAATGAACAGAGAAGTAACTGCTTCACTCATGATAAAACCTTGATCCTGAAGGTATGTGGTCAACATATGGTTCCATGCCCTAGGTGTCTGCTTCAATCCATAAAGAGATTTGTTCAATTTACATACAGATGTGACCTTACTTGGGTCCTCATAGCTAGGAGGTTGAGACATGTATACCTCCTTTGAAATCTAGCCATTTAGAAATGCATTTTTTACATCCAATTGATACATGTTCCAATTCTTTGATGTAGCCACACTTACCAATACCCTGATGGTTGGCATTTTTGCCACAAGTGAGAAGGTTTCTTCATAATCAACTCCTTGGGTTTGTGCGAAACCCTTAGCCATAAGTCTATCTTTGTACCTGCTTATTGATCCATCAGAATTCCTTTTGATCTTATAGATCCATCTAGAACCAATTACCTTCATAGACTCCTTTTTGGCACTAGCTTCCAAGTATCATTCTCCTTGAGTGCTTCAATTTCCTCATCCGTAGCTTCCTTCCATTTTGCCTTGGTCTTTGCTTCCTCATATGATGATGGTTCTTCAAATGACAAGTCTTTTGCAAGATAAACAAAGTGCTTAGTAACTAAGGAAGTGTCATACCCATATCTGATTAGCTTCTTGCTCTCCCTTTGTGATCTTTTGATTGCTTGGTTGGATGATTCAGGTATATCTTCCAATTTCTTCATTTTGACTTTGCCTTTGGACTTCCATGCCTTGAACTCTTCTAGGTTGATGATTTCCTCCTCATCTGAGTTGATGTCTCCATTCTGAGTAGGCTCCTCCTTAGTGAGGCTTGGAAACTCCTCTTCCAAGTCATAAGGTAGTTTTAATTTCATGTATTCACTTTCAAACCAAGAGTCATTCTCATCAAAGACAAAATCTCTACTAACCATGAATCCTTTGTTTGAAGGATTGTAAAACCTGTATCCTTTCTGATTTAAGTCATACCCTATAAAGATGCACTTTTCTGCCTTAGGGTCTAGCTTACCTCTTATTTGAGAAGGGATATGCACATAAGCAACACATCCAAAGATCCTGCAATGATCAAGTGAAGGTCTTCTACCATGCCATTCTTCATATGGGGTCATCCCATCAAGAGATTTGGATGGCAACCTATTTACAAGATAAGTGGCAGTAGAAACACTTTTTGCCCACAACTAATTAGGTAATTTTTTCTCATTTAACATTGACCTAGATGTTTCAACAATTAATCTATTTCTCCTCTCTGCCACCTCATTTTTGCTTAGGGGATACCTTGTTGTAATTTCTCTCTTGATTCCTCTGTCCTACAAGAATGCATCAAACTCATTTGAGAAGTACTCACCTCCTCCATCTCACCTTAATCTCTTCAGGTTTCTTCCTATTTGGTTCTCAACAAGTGCAAGATACTTTTAAAGCAACTGAATACTTCATCTTTGTGCTTCATAAAGTACAATACAATCCACCTACTGTAATCATCAATGAAAGATACATAATACCTTGAACCTGAAATTGAAGGATCCTTACTTGGTCCCCATACATCTGTATGAACAAGCTCTAGGTAGTCCTCATGCATGTAGCCTTTCCTTAAGAAGGGTAACCTGTGAGATTTTCCAAACTGACAAGCACCACATTTATAAATCATGTGTTGCTTGGATACATTAGGTATCCCAAGCACACATTGGTCTCTACATATTTGTTTTAAAGTTCTCTCACCAATATTCTCTAATCTCGTTGTATCCTCAAGTTCAATTGTGAATAATCTACCTGTCTTTTCTCCTTTGGCAATTCTCTTGAATCCATGTTGGGGATCCTCCACAAATCCTCCATATTGGTTGAACCTGACCTGCAAACCTTTTTCCACAATATATCCAACACTCATCAAATTCTTGGTAATTGTGGGTACATATAGAACCCTGCTCAACAAATTTCATTAGAGGTCTTAAAATTTCCTACTTTAATCACTGAGTGCTTGGTGTCATCATATGTTTGTACCTGATGTTTACCCTTTGGTTCCTCAAGGTCAGAGAGAAGTGCTACATTGCTTGCCACATGGTTTGAGCATCCTGAGTCAATGTAGAAGAGATGGTCATCATTTATACCTGTTTTTGAAGTCATATTCATAATCAAAAGAGAATCTTCTTGCTCCTCTATGTATTTGTTGTAATCCTTCCTTGATTTGTAGCCTCCTTGGTAGTTTCTATTGTAGTAGTTGTTGTAGTTGTTATTGTATCCTTGATGGTGATTGGATCTTCCGCTTGATTGCGTGTATCCACCTCTTTGATATCCTCTACCTCTCTGATTCTTGAAGTTCCTGTAACACTCATCTGTAGTATGATTTGATAATCCACAAATATTACATGGCAAGGAGTTATAAGATCTCCCCCTACCCTGCTTACCTCCTCTACCCCTTCCTCCTGATGTTCTACCTCTCCCTGCATAGTTGGCTTGGGAGGTAGTTCCTTCATCTTCAACCTTCTTGTTCTTCCCTTTCTCTTTGGACTTGCTTTTGTCAATATATAGGGAAAAAGATCTATTACCTCTTGATGAATCTCCATTCTCGTTGAGCTTGGCTTCATGGGTAAATAGTTGCCCCATGAGTGTGGTAAGGTCTGGAATCTACATGTCCATGTACAAGTCCATGGCAGTTGTGAAGCTCTCCCATTTGTCATCAACTTTAATACCATTGATTACTTGTCTTACAATCTGATCCTCTTCAATTTCTTCTCCTATGATTGCCAATTGATCAGCTACATCTTTGACTTTGGTCACATACTCTGAGATGCCTTGCTTGGTTTGCTTTCTTTGAGTGGTAAACTCAATCCACAATTGGTTCTTCCTAGCCCTTGTGTTGGAAGAGAAATATAAAGAAAATGTTTCCCAAGTCTCTTGGGATGTCTTACAGTTCCTAATATGTGGAAGAAGAAAATGAGAGATTGAGTTAAGTAAGTAAGACCTTGCTAATGCATCCTTGGCACACCATGTGTTGAGTCTTTCATGCTCCTCTCTTGTAGGTTGTCCTTTGCTTCTGAATATGGGCATCTCCTCATCTCCTGAGATGTATCCATAAAGGCTTCTTCCTTGCAAGTATGTGTTCATCCTTAAGGACCATGCTTGATAGTTGTTCCTGTCCAATTTATCAATGAAAGAAGGAAAACCATCTCCCATTTTACCGTAGCTTTGCTCCGATACCACTGTTGGGAAAGATGGATGGACACTCCAAGAAATGAGTAGGTACTGCCAAATCCTGCTTTGTACCAGCCCCTTGTAGCTTTAGGCCCTATTAGCTTTCCAAAGACACTATACAAGTGCATATGTACTTTGGAAATGATGTGAGAAATGATTGAATCAAAACAGACTACTTCCAAGTGGAAGGATTAATGAAAACCTTCTATTTTTGTTCACACACCTGCTACTTGTTATGCTCAGTGCTTCCAGTACATTAGGAATTAGAAAAATTCCTTTTAGAGGTATCAAATAATCTTAGTAAGCTAATGATTCCAAGTGGAATCTCTTAAAATGATGCACTATACACAGAGCAATCAAATTAGCAATTGAATCATTACCCCCGATTTTTTAGGACCTCTGCATAGTTTGACCAATGAGTGCTTGATGCACTTTTCTCCAAATTGGCTGAATGGATTTCCTTCGAAATTTTTGAGCATGTAGAGAACTTGGATCTGGGTCCAACAAGCTATAGAAGATTGAAAATGATAAAGGAATGACTGAGATATGAGCAGTACAAGTTGACTGTTATGAGTGACTATGACAGAGAGACCATAGATAAGAAATGTAGATCTATTGTATTAGAACACAGAGTTGTACAAAATCATAGGCATGATAAACATAGCCTAATGATGATGAGAAGTGTAGGTTACAATGCAGACCTCACTCTCTTATAATGTGGCAATGGAGAACTCGGAAATAGAGTCACACACTCGTGAGTTTTTTTACATCTTTTATAGATGAGATGTTTGAATTTGAATTTGAATCCTCCATTAGCTCCCACTAAAAAGTAATCCTTCAATCTAGGAAATATTCCCTCAAATGAAGTCGTTACTTTTCTATCTAACAAGTCCATGATTTTGGTAGTGATTACAAATATTCTCTCAAGTCAAAAAATGACTTTTTGCAAATGGTAAAAGGATAAAATCTTCCTAGAAATGGTTTCCATGGAGCTTCAAATATTCATGAACTTCTAGCCAAATGTGTAGGCTTGAACTTTGTGCCAACAAATTGTGTGTCCACTATTGGATTTTGCTTCATGCTTGGTAGCTCATGTGTACCTTATTGGTGCATTTCATCCAATCCCAGTGCTTGATTAATCATGAGTATAAAAACATTGTTTGTACTCTCAATGAGAAGAGCCATAGAAACTATCTCTTGTAATAATTGAAATGCAACTACATCAAAAGAAAAAAGTTCCTTGAAGATCTCACAACTTAGTTTGGGATGAATCACGAGCCTAAATAGGAGAGATTGATTTGCCAAAGATTTCCCTAACTTGAGGGAACTTTTAGGTAGCATCCCTCCAAAGTTTTGAATCTAAAATTTTCTATGTATACACACAAAAATAGTCGCGAAAAGGGGCAGATCATTTTTAGCTACACTCAAATGAGATTCTGATCAAGAATCATATCAATTTTGAAGCACAAATTGTGCTCCTCCTTCCCAAGCTTCATGCTCATTTAGTTCATGTATCATATGTGCAATAGAGATTGACATTTCAAGTCACAACGTGGAGTTCACTTCATCTACTTCTACAGGTCTATGTTCATTTTTCAGTCAAAGTCAATTGCTGATTTCTCTTTGCATATTAAGTCTTTTGATGAGATTAAAATTGCTATAGATAACTAAGTAAGTCTATTTGTATCATATCAATTTTCATTATTTTTACTTCATTACTCTATGAGCTCCATCTATTTGAAGTTTCCTATGTATTCTAGTAGATGATTCCTAAAAAGTCGAGATGACACCCTTATCTTGCTAAACTTATTTCTCTCAGTATGGTTCATCAAAATTAATCAAATTTGGTGCTTTAGATTCATCATATATCTAATTAGAGATGTGCAAAATATCTTTGGTCAATTCCTAGCAGGCTATGAGCTTTGAGTGAAATTCCAAAGTGCATCTCATCCAAAAATAACAAGTTTTGTTACATCTGTTTTGTCTCAAGTAGTATGTTTTGATGAATCAATTTGAGATTGATGGATCAACCATGGAGAATCTACATCTTATGAAGAAGCTCAAAGCAAGAAGGAGTGGAGAGATGCAATGGATGAATAAATGGAAGTTCTTATGGATAGTGATACATGGGAACTTGTTCTAGACAAACCATCAATGAAGGTAATTGAATAAAGGTGGATTTATAAAGTAAAAAGAAACTCAGATGTTGTTTGAGAAGATGGTGGATGTCTTCTAGAGATGAGATCGTGCTCCAAAATCCTACTTCACACCATCCAAAAATGAGTTGAGGAGTTCAAAGTGCACCTCTTGAGCTTTCCAAGAAGCACAAATAATCACCCAAGTACTTTGGAAGATGATCCTCAAATCATTGGATCAAAATAGATGAATAGGAGTTTCAACTGTGAACAAAAACTTGCTATGTTGGTCAGTACACCTGCTCAAAGAAATGAACAGTTCTCCCTCTCTGCTAACAATTGAATAAAATGCTTTTGGGCATATCTAATTAACTAGAATAGCTAAAGTTTGCAAGAAATTTCACTTGAAATGATGGACCATGCTCACACAATGATGCTTAGCAAGTTAGAGGTGAATCCCAACATTTTTGGGTACTAGTAGTATGAAGACCAATGAGCACTAAGCTCATAATGCGAGCTCAGATAAGGAAATGAAAATGAAACTTGATAGCAAGAAAATAAATAGTATAGGAATCTATAACAACTTAAATCACATCAAATAATCAATTATACACGGAGAAACAAGTCAAAGAAGTTCACTATTTTGAGTGGTCCATGATAGAGTAGAAGATATGAGATGTGAGAAAACTATATGTATTAATGCACATAGATTGCATTGACATCGGCAATGCATGATTACACAATGTGCGGGAAATGATAGAGCTAAGATGTGAGCTCAATATCAGCTTAAGATCACTTTGAATATCTCTCCAATTCGGGCTACACCAATGCAACTTTTGAAGTCCTCTTTTATAGCTAAAGTTGGTGCTCCTTTTTGAATTTTGAAATTCAAACTTCTAACAAAAAGTATCTCTAGATTTTAGGATCTCAATCTCCATCTAACTCACCAATAATTTGTGAAAAGATTCTCCTAACGACTCGTGATTGAAGTGATTCCATATGTGTACTTTTACAAGTAGTAAATAGGTCAATCTTTACAAGAGATCATTCATGTGCTAATACATGAATGTACATATGAGCCTTAGGATAAATGATCAAGCATTTAGGCTTGGAGTAATTGCACCAACAGATCCCCCTCAAGCCTATTATGCTTGGGCTTCACTTCTTTTTAATCTCTTGCAATCCAATCATCATCTCGAACATGTTCAGTTTAGTTCCATCCAAAGATTTGGTTAGCATATCTGCACATTGCAAGTTGGTTGATACATAGGACAATTGTATGTCCTTGCTAAGTAGTTTCTCTCTCACATAATGATAATGCACTTTAATGTGCTTAGTCCTTGCATGATATATAGGATTAGCAAACAAATAAAGTGAGCTAGTGTTATCTCCAAAGATCATTGGAGTGCATGTATGTATCCCCAATTTTGAGTAGAGTAGCTTTAACCACATTGCCTCGTGTGTTGCATTTGCTAGGCCTCTATATTTAGCTTCAATTGATGACAATGCCACAGTTGGTTGTTTCTTTGATGATCATGAAATCAACTTTGATCCTGCAAAAGCTAAGTAGCCAAAAGTGCTCCTCCTATCATCTTTTGAGCCAGCTCAATCTGCACCAGAATACAACTTGATATCCAAGCCAAGTGTGAATGGATAGAATAGCCCTTCATTTATGGTACCCTTCACGTATCTTAAAATCCCTATGGTAGCTTCCATGTGAGATTTTCTTGGTGTATGCATGAATTGACTCAATTTACTTACTGCATAGCATATGTCTACATTTGTTAGGGCTGCATAATTGAGACTGCCAACAAGTCTTTGATAACCTGTAATGTCTTCAAGTAGCTCTCCTTCATGTGTACTGAGTTTGTGATCAATTCCATGGGTGTGCCTACAATTTTTGCATTTTCCATCTTGAACTTAACTAGCACATCATGGATGTACTTCCTCTAAGTAATGAAAACATCAGAATATGTATAAAAAATCTCGAAGTCAAGAAAATATGTAAGCAATCCAAGAGCATTGATCTTCAACTCCTCCTTCATCTGAGCTTTGATCTTCTTGATGCCATTGGCATCATTTCCTATAATGATGATGTTATCCACATAAACACATAGATAAATAACTTCTGAATTAGTCTTCTTAATGAACAATGAAGAATCTGCCTTGCTTACAACAAAGCTTTGGTCCTGCAAGTATGTGACTAGTCTATGGTTCCAAGTTCTAGGATCTTGCTTTAAGCCATACAGTGCTTTCCTTAATTTACAAACATAATCAGTTTTTTCTTTGTCTTCATATCCTAGTGGTTGAGCCATATAGACCTCTTCAGAGATCCATCCATTCAAGAATGCATTTTTAACATCTAATTGCCACAAGTTCTAATTCTTTGAAGCAACAATACGTAATAAAACTCTAATAGTTGGCATCCTTGCGATAGGTGAGAAGGTCTCCTCATAATCTACTCCATGGGTTTGAGCAAACCCTTTTGCTACTAGCCTTGCTTTATACTTGTTGATTTTCCCATCTGAATTCTTTTTCACTTTATAAATCCACTTGGATCCTATTATCTTCATCAATGGTTTTTTGGGAACCAAATACCAAGTAGTATTCTCCTGAAGTGCTTCAATTTCTTGTTGCATAGCTTCTTTCCATTCTTCCTTCTCGTTGGCTTCTTCAAATGAAGAAGGTTCTTTTGACATAGAATCTTTAGCCATGTATATAGAATGCTTGGTGACTAGTGATGTGTCATAGCCATACCTTATAGGTTGCTTGCTCTGCCTTTTAGATCTTCTAAGTGCTTGATTGGATGAATCTAGAATTTCTTCCGATTGTTTAAACTTTGTCTTGCCCTTGGACTTCCAAGCTTTGAAACCAATATGTTCTTCATCTTCTGAGTTGACATCCTCTGATATATGTGGTTCTTCTTGAGTCAGATTTGTTGGAGGAGATGGTGGACACTTTCTAGAGATGAGATGATGCTACAAACCCCTGCTTCGCACTAGCCAAAATTGAGTTGAGGAGTGCATAGTAGACCTCTTGAGCCTTCTAGGAAGCACAAATAATCACCTAAGTACTATTTTGGAGTATGATCTCAATTGTGATGGTAGTTGCATTCTCCATTATTGAACCTGCCTCTTGATTGTCCATTGCCTCCTCTATGGAAGCCTCTTCCTCTTTGATTCTTTGTGTTCGTGAAGCATTCATCTATGGTATGATTGTTCAAGACACAAATGTTGCAAGGTGAAGAGTTTTATGGTCTCCTCATGCCTTGCTTTGCTCCTCTGCCTCTTCCTCGAGTACCTCTTCCTCTACCTGTGAAGTTCACTTGAGAGGTACTTGCCTCTTCTTCATTCCTCTTACCTTTACCTTTATCTTTACTCTTATTTATATCTGTGTAAAGGGCAAAAGATTGATTACCTCTAGAAGTCTCTCCATTCTTATTGAGCTTTGTCTCATGTGTGAAGAGTTTCCCCATCAATGTATTGAGGTCAGGTATCTGCATGTCCATATATAGGTCTTTTGCTCTAGTAAAGGACTCCCATTTGTCATCAACCTTGATGCCATTTATGATCTGCCTTACTATCTTCTCTTCTTCTATTTCTTATCTGATACTTCCAAGTTGATCAACGGCATCCTTCATCTTGGTCACATAGTCAACTACACTTTATTTTGGTTGCTTCTTCAAGGTTGTGAATTCCATCCAAAGCTAGTTCTTCCTAGCCCTTGTATTTGATGAGAAGTATGAAGATAGTACTTCCCAAGTCCCTTGGGAGGTCTTGCAATTCCTAATATGAGGTAATACAAAATCAGATATTGAGTTGAATATATAAGACCTGGCTAGAGCATCCTTTGCACACCATGCAGCTAGTCTCTCTTGCTCTTCTGTTGTAGGTTGATGTTTGCTTCTAAGAGTTGGAATTTCTTCATCTCTAGATATGCATCCATACAAGCTTCTTCCTTGGAGGTAAGCCTTTATCCTTAGGGACCAAGCTCGATAGTTGCCCCTGACCAATTTGTCAATGAATGATGGAAATCCATCTCCCATTTTTCCTTAATGTTGCTCTGATACCACTGTTTAAGGAGATGGTGGACACCTTCTAGAGATGAGATGGTGCTGCAAACTCTTGCTTCACACTAGCCAAAGATGAGTTGAGGAGTGCAAATTGGACCTCTTGAGATTTCCAAGAAGCACAAATATTCAGCCAAGTACTTTGGAAGATGATCCTCAAATGATTGGATCAAAATAGATGAGTAGGAGTTTCAACTATGAACCAAGACTTGTTGCACCTACTCAAAGAAATGAATAGTACTCCCTCTCTGCTAACAATTGAATAAGATGATTTTGGGCTAGGATAGCTAACGTTTGCAAGCAATTTCACTTGAAATGATGGACCATGCTCAGAGAATGATGCTTAGAAAGTTAGAGGTGAATCCCAACATTTTTGGATACTAGCAGTATGCAGACCAATGAGCATTGTTTAGCTCATAACTTGAGATTGGATAAGGCAATGATAATGAAACTTGGTAGGAAGAAAATAGACAGTATACTCAATACCAACTTAAATTGCATCAAATGATAAATTATACACGGAGAAACAAGTCAGAGAAGTTCATTGCTCTAATTGGTACATGACAAAGTAGAAGATATGAGATATGAGAAAATTATATGTATTAATGCACATAGATCACATTGCCATTGGAAATGAATGATTGCACAATGTGAGGGAAATGATAGAGCTATGATGTGAGCTCAATATCAACTTAAGATCCCTTTGAATATCTCTCCAATTCGGACTACACCAACGCGACTTTTGAAGTCCTCTTTTATAGCTAAAGTTGGAGCTCCTTCTTGAATTTTGAAACTCAAACTTCTACCAAAAAGTATCTCTAGATTTTAGGATTTTAATCTCCATGTGACCCACCAATAACTCGTGAAAAGATTCTCCTAACGACTCATGATTGAAGTGATTCCATATGTGCACTTTTACAAGTAGTAAAAAGGTCAATCTTTACAAGAGATCATTCATGTGCTAATACATAAATGTAGATATGAGCCTTAGGATAAATGATAAAGGATTTAGGCTTGGAGTAATTGCACCAACAAATTTTAGTATTAATAGATACAAGGCAAGGTTAGTAGCCAAGGGATTTGCCCAAACCCATGGGATAGACTATGAAGAGACCTTCTCACCCGTTGCCAAAAGGCCTACCATAAGAGTACTTGTTAGCATTGCTGCATCTATGAATTGGAAGCTATATCAACTAGATGTAAAAAATGCATTTCTCAATGGATGAATTTGAGAAGAAGTTTATATGGCACAACCACTTGGATATGAAGATGCTCATCATCCCATTATGTGTGCAAATTGAAGAAGGCTCTGTATGGGTTGAAGCAAGCTCCATGAGCTTGTAATCACAAGTTATTGACCTACTTCCAGGATCAAGGTTTCAAAGATAGTAAAGCAGATACTAGAACATCAGATGGCAATATGAATCTTCTAAGCAAAGTTCTATATGTAGCTACAATAACAAAAAACTTGATAAGTGTTGGAAAAATTGTGGAGAAAGGATTGCACATTCGGTTTACGAGACATGGAGCATATGTGCAAGACCCCAAGCAAGGACCTAGAAGGATCACCACAGGACAAAAGACAAGGAGACTCTTCACTTTTGAAGTGGAGG
The DNA here is from genome assembly GCA_020310875.1 of Ceratopteris richardii. NCBI lineage: Eukaryota > Viridiplantae > Streptophyta > Polypodiopsida > Polypodiales > Pteridaceae > Ceratopteris > Ceratopteris richardii. The sequence continues at coordinate 51,561,643 of CM035431.1, forward strand.
ACACGAAGAACATAGTATTGTTTAGCTATGGATCTGAAACACGCTCTAAATTGGAGGTATGGCATAAAGGGCTTGCTCATATTGGTGAGAGAACCTTGAAACAATTTTGCACGGATCAAAGTGTACTTGGATTGCCCAACATCACAAAACAACATATGATATACAATTGTGGAGCTTGTCAAGTTGGCAAGGCACATAGACAACCTTTCAACAAGAAAGGTTATATCCATTAGGAGCTATTGGATCTTGTACACATAGATGTTTGGGGTCCAAGCAAAGCACCTTCTATTTTAGGTTCAAAATATTATGTATCTTGTATTGATGATTATAGTAGGTGGACAATTTTGTACTTAATGAAGCATAAGGCTGAAGTCTTCAATTGTTTCAAAAGGTATCTTTCTCTTGTAGAGAATCAAACAGGTAGATGTCTGAAGAGAATCATATCAGATGGTGGTGGAGAATATTTCTCAACTGAATTTGATGCTTTCCTTCAAGAAAGAGGCATAAAAAATAGAGGTAACAATGAGATACACACTTGAACTCAATGGAGTTGCTGAAAGAAGGAATATAGCCATAGTTGAAGCAGCTAGATCTATGCTAAAAGAAAAGGGTCTACCAAATTACCTTTGGGCAAAGGCTGTATCCACAGTCACATACCTCATAAATAGACTACCATCAAAGGCTTTAGATGGTATGAATCCCCATGAAGTGTGGAATGGAAGAAGGCCAAGCCTAGAGCATTGAAAAATCTTTGGATGTTTAGCTTATGCTCACATACCTTCCCAAGTAAGAGGGAAATTGGATCCCAAAGTAGAAAAGTGTGTCTTTATTGGTTATGATGAAAATAAAAAGCCACACACACTCAATAGTTGCTGTGAAAGTTGCCCTATATTAAGCCTCACAATTGGAAGTGGCCATAGTCAAATGCTTCTTGCTCAACCAATATATACATGAGCTACCAAGCATGAAGCAAAAGCCACTAGTGGACACACGAGTCTCATAGCAACCAACCCAGTCAGAGTCAGAAAAAGCATGTAAAGCTAGCAATAGTGATCCTCTATTGGGATAAAACAATCCAATTAGCTAGGTACCACTCAAGTAGCAAAAGATGCGCTTAATCACTTGCCAATGCTTGACACATGGGCAATGCATAAACCTGCTCATCTGTGAGATAACAAACTGAATATTTGGCCGAGTAATGCATAAGTAAATCAAGCATCCAACAATGTGTTGATAGAGAACAACATCAAATCCATCTCCAGCATCATGAAGACTCAATCATAAACATGTCTCCATAGGAGTGGCAATAGGTTTACAGTCTTCGAGGCCAAAATGCTACAATAATGTGTCAATATATTTTGTTTAACTCAAAGCCATTCAGCCATCAACTTGCATAAATTGAATGCCCAAATAATGATTTAACTGCCCCAAATCAGACATCTCAAATGAGGCATGCCAATCAGCCTTAAAATCAGCAGTATGCTTGTCATGAGGAGGAGTGAGTAGCATGTCATCAACATACAAAACAGTGATCAGAAGCACATCATTAGCACACTTAACATATAAGGTGCTTTCAGTTGGACTATTCTCAAAAACATGTGCAATCAAATAGGCATGTATCTTTTCATACCAAGCATGTGGTGCTTGCTTTAAACCATATAATGCCTTCTTCAACCTACACACTTGGTTTTCGTGCCCTTTTTGCACAAAGCCATGGGGCTAAAAAACATACACTTCTTCATGGAAGTCACCATTTAGGAATGCAATTTTAATGTCCAACTGATGTACATTCCAACCATGATGAGCTGCAATTGCACTCATGCTACGAACAATAGTCATTTGGTATGTAGGAGCAAAGGTTTCATCAAAATCAATGCCTCTTTCCTCTGCATAACCCTTTGCAACAAGCCTATCCTTATACCTATCAACTATTCCATCAAGCTTCCACTTCAATTTGTATACCCACTTAGTGCCAATGGCTTTCTCGCCAAGAGGCAAGTCACATAAAGACCACATACCATTTTTCATTATAGCAGTATATTCAGATTGCATATCAACCATCCAATTTTCAGAATTTTGTTCTTCACCAAACGAAACAGGATCATTCTCATCACAGAGACTAGAGGCAGCCATAACATAACAATTTGATGCAAAAGAGGCACTATGAGAGCCTGAATGAGTACGGCATGATAGAGATGCATCTAATTTGCTGTCACGCAAAGTCTGCACCAACCATTTTGGCATAGTTGAACTGTACCCAACAAAAATACATTTTACTACTTTATCATCCAATTTCTTGCGATGTTGATCAGGCACTAATGTATATGCCTAACAACCAAAAACATGCAAGTGAGCAACATATAGCTTATGACTAGGACAAGCCTCATATGGAGTGATAGACTACAAGCTTTAGTGGGACACCTCTTAAGTACATATGCTGCACATGTAATAGCCTCAAGGCAGAAACTGTGGTAAAGCCGGACTCTTGACCATACAGCTTGCCATCTCCATGAGTGAATTCCGTTCAGCAACTCCATTTTTTTGAGGTATATACAACACTATACACTGATGTTTTATCCCATGTTTAGCTAGAAATGCATTAAATTTTGAAGACATATATTCCCCCCTTCGATCAAAATGGAGGGCACCCATTTTACATATTGATAGATTTTCAGCCAAAACCAAAAACTTTTTGAAGCACATAAACACTTTGGACTTTGCTTTCAATGGATATACCCATGCATGCCTAGAAAAATCATCAATGAAAGTCACGAAGTAAATATAATTTCCAAAAGAAGGTGCATGCATAGGACCACAGACATCATTATGTACAAGCTGTAATTTCTAAGTAGCTTGAACTGAACCATCTTTTGGGAAGGATGAACATTGCATTTTTCCCAAAATAAAGCCTTCACAAACATGTTTACCGGGTGCCTCAAGTTTGGGCAAAGAGGACACCATTTCAGATTTTTGTAGGCGTAGAAAACTAGCAAAATCAGATGACCAAAGCGTGCATGCCAAAGCTTTGCATCTGACATAGCCTAAGAATCATGTATTGCACATGTTGAATCATTCACATATTTTTCATAGTCTATGAGCTTATAGAGCCCACCACATAAAATGCCAAAAGCAATAATCACGTTGCCATTTGACAGATCATAAACTGTACATCTATCATCAACAAATTTCATAACCAAGCCTATCTTGGCTAAAGCTGAAAGTGATCACTGATTGTTCTTGATCCCTAGCACAAATAGAGCATTAGACAATGTGAAAGAACCACCATCAGCAGTAGTCAGAATGATCTTACCAACTCCCATGACAGGATAAGAGGAGTTGTTGGCACATGTGATAGTATTCCCTATAGGGGCAGACTCGAGTGAAGTGAAGAAACTGTGCTGCAAGGTAATATGTTTGGTTGCCCCACTATCAAAGTACCAAACATATGAGTCTACTGCAGACATACACTGTTCAAGAGAAGATGGGTCAAAACTATAAACAGTAGTAAACACCCATTCTTCATTGTGCACAAGATTATCAGACTCTATTTTCGATGTAGAGGCCTCTGGAACAACCATTCCAGCCTCTTTCTTTTTTGCCCCTTTAGCAACCAGTTTTGGACATGATCATTTGCTTTACAGTATTTGCAAAATAATTTTTGCTTTTTTGGTATCTTCTCATCTTTTTCTTCCTTCTTCGAATGTGCAGCATTTACAGATTTTTGCTTACTAGTACATGAGCTTCATTTACCTTTTCCCTTCTCACTAGCCAAGAAAGCTTGATCTGCAGCATGCATAATAGACCTGTTCTGCCTAGACTAATCTTCCTGCAACAGAATAAAAACTAACTCTTCAAATATTAAGGCTTTTGGATTGCCTTTCATCATCAAACAAAGAGCAGAAGCAAAACTCTGATATGTGTCGGGAAGACTATTCAGAATAGTGTGCACGAGTGAACTGTCATGAAGGACTTCGTCAGCAGAAATCAACTGTTCCTTCAAATCCTTGATCTTTGTGAGAAAACTATCCATAAAATCACCTTCATTCATGTGCTCACTCTCCAAATTTTTTCAAAGGTAAGCAAGACGAGCCTCATTCCTAGCCTGGTACAATGTGGTAAGTGTATCCCAAGCATCCTTAGTTGTTTTGAAAGATCGAATGTGAGGAATAATGGCACGTTTGATAGACAAGGCTATCAATGCATGTGCCTAAGCATCTCTGCGATCCTAACAAATTTTCTCTACAATAGGAAACATGAACCAAAGCACGAATAGGAATCTGCAAAATATCACCAACTTCGATGCCATCTACATTAGCTTTAGTACCTGTATTTGCAGGCATAATGGGACATTTTTCAACCACCTGCAGAATATTCCACAATCCTTTTGTGACCAATACATGGCACATCATATAAGCCCACAATGGGTAATTCATACCATCCAACTTATTCTCAACAACCAGCATACAAAATACATCACTACTTTCAGTGATGGTCACTGACTAAAATATCCTGATGCAAAAAAATGATTGTGTCTAAAAAAGTTGAATAGAATTACACTGACGAGTTATCTCAACCTATAGCAGACTTTGAGATGCTTATACTAGCAAACCAAAACTTGTATATATCTTTGGCACAAAAAGATGAAATAGCCTGCACAAGCGCTATGATAGTGTGTTTGGAGGCCGAAATGAGCTCAGAGTATGCTCACCAAATTTCATGCGATTTTGAGTGTGTGATTGGAGAAGTGTCAACAATGCCCTATAAGGAAGAAGAAGAAGCTTGGAGCACAACAAATAATACTAAATGTATTACGACTAGATTGTACAAAGATAAGTGACCTATTAGGGCAATAGGCATATATACAAGTCGGGGGAAAAAACCTCCTAAAGAGGGAAGTGCCTCGGCGGTCCTAGTGTGTTCACACACATCACTACCTAAATATATCACAACCATCATCTTGCGGACCTTCATGATTTTGCATTGACATCGATAATCCGTATCCCATCTGAGACATGTGAGGGATCTATGGCATCAGGTTAGGAACATCAAGAATCATATTGTGAGACATTGTGTTTTTTTTCAACCATTATAACCAAGAAATCATGAGCAAGGAAATCATCATCGTTTTGTAGGACCTCATGAGGAATAGCATCCATCACAATTTCTTGTCACTGCGAGGGTATTGTGATTTTCCAAGGCCATCCCCATTTCTCTTAGACATGAAGATTTCCTAGGGAAATTGTGTATGTTGAGAAATCACATTTTTGCATGATTTATTTTGAGCTTATTACATATTCCTAATCCTTCTCCCTTGTTCGACAAGGATGTGGAGTCAAATCAGGTGTGCAATGCTTAGAAAAAGATCAAATCATAAATTAGGGTTTTTGCAGGAGGCTTCACATTACCACACACCTCTCGAGGACTTCAATTTTTGATCCAAGTATTCATTTTTAGCCATTGTGCAACTATGGGAACGAATGACACTTAATTTGGACACCCTAAATCAGTACAAGTATAATTTGGGCATTAAAAAACCCTAACAAGTGCATAATTCACAAATGTTAGCTCCAAAAAATGTGAAAATTGACATATGCACTTTAGATTAGGTCGCATACTAGGGAAGAAAACTAAATCTTGAGATGACTCTCTTTGGAGGAGAGTGTGACTCAAGCACCTACTAGAACACTCACCCTTGAATGCATCTAGAGCATCACATAGGGATACAGAGGTCATGACATGCACTAAAGACATGGAGGGATTTTCTTTGAGTTACAATTCATGTCAAGAATTGAGAGAGAGTATCATACTTCTCTAGAATTAATTTGTATCAATTCTCATGAAGCAACAATCTACTTGAATGGACTAAACTACAATGCTATATGATTGTGGCTTTTTAAAGGATCTACTCCTTGGAAGAACAAAATTGTTAAGTTCATAAATGTTCATCATCTTGATAAACAAGCCCCCATGTGCATGGTGTGTGGCTATTTCTCAACAAAGGTGAAACCTTGGGATCCTAAAGGAAGAATAGGGCCTAAATTTGATGGGCTTTTTTCTTGTCAAAGGCCATTTTGCATATCAAAAAAGGTATTTTTTGAAAATCCTAGTCCAATGAAAAGCTAAGATTGGTAATTTTCATGTAAATTTTTATATGCTTATATATATATATATATATATATATATATATATATATATATATATATATATATATATATATATATATATATATATATATATATATATACTATGTTTATATAGCTTCTAAACACATATCAAAACTTCTCACATGAAAATTAGAAGCAATATATTACTTGTCATCCAAAGTTTCAAAAAAATGAATAATAGGTTTACCAAATTTGAAGTTCTTCTAGAAAATGTCTTTAATCCATGTGATTGAGTATGTTAATATTTTTCATGAAGATGAAAATAAAGAAAATTCTCACCCAAGTCTCTAGGTGACTCAAAAGAAAAAGATAGTGTCAACAAGTATCAAGAAGATCCTAGTTAGATGCAAGCTACCATTAGGAGAAAAAGAAGTGCTTCATTTGCTAACTCTAGTATGGTTGTTCCTAACTTTGGCCATGATCAAATAATTAATGATGCTTCTGATAAGGATACTCTATTTGAATTAAACAAATCTAATCAATAAAACGTTAATGAGATGGTTCATAACTATGAAACCTGTGAAGATGTCCCTATAACCTAATATGAAGAGGTGGAACCTTCTCAACATAACCTTGGTAAACCAAATAGGAAAGAGAATAATAAAAACCCCTAAAGACCTTGGCATACCTTTTCATCTGAGACACCGAAGTCACTGTTGGCACCGTTGGCTGCACATGAGGGAGGACCTCAACGATCAAGGAAGGCAAAGGTCCCCAACACTTCCTAGGAGGTTTCCCATCCCAATTTGTTCCCCTCGGAGCCTACTTAACTGACAAGCTCTCTTGCCACTAACCTCCACTTTTGTGGTGTTTGAAGAAGGGGAAGCCTAAGGTTCAGATTACCTTGAACATGTTTTGGTCCCTCAAAGCTTCATTCTTTGCTTTCAAAGCCTACTTTGAAGCATTTTTGGGGTGATTCTTGCAGTCATTTTGGGGTACTTTCATGCATAGTTCTCCTTATATAGGTTTAAGAACATCACAAAGAGTGCTCTTTTGTACTTCTTCAATAACAATTATTCATCTTTGAGGATGTTCTTGTAGCCATGCTAGTAAATCTACATGTTTTTTCAAATGTTTTCACTTGTGGTGGGAGCAGCCATCATAAACTTATGCATGTTTTTCAGCCTAAAGAATAGCACATACACATACACATACACATACACATACACATACACATACACATACACATACACATACACATACACATACACATACACATACACATACACATACACATACACATACACATACACATACACATACACATACACATACACATACACATACACATACACATACACATACACATACACATACACATACACATACACATACACATACACATACACATACACATACACATACACATACACATACACATACACATACACATACACATACACATACACATACACATACACATACACATACACATACACATACACATACACATACACATACACATACACATACACATACACATACACATACACATACACATACACATACACATACACATACACATACACATACACATACCCATACACATAATTATACACATACACATACACATACCCATACTCATACACATACTCATACACATACACATACACATACACATACACATGCATAAACACATACACATACACATACACATACACATACACATACACATACACATACACATACACATACACATACACATACACATACACATACACATACACATACACATACACATACACATACACATACACATACACATACACATACACATACACTACACATACACATACACATACACATACACATACACATACACATACACATACACATACACATACACATACACATACACATACACATACACATACACATACACATACACATACACATACACATACACATACACATACACATACACATACACATACACATACACATACACATACACATACACATACACATACACATACACATACACATACACATACACATACACATACACATACACATACACATACACATACACATACACATACACATACACATACACATAACATACACA